>JBBBDQ010000855.1:605000-640000 GCA_037127315.1 Ascarosepion bandense
TATATATATATATATATATTGCAACTAAGTTGTTGAACTCGTAGGTTTATTTACCTTTTTGTTCATGCATTTACTTTTATAAAGAGTGCTCGATACAAATGTAGAGCGTTATACTGTAATGGTTGTTACAATGTATTTAAATTCATAGTATCACTACACAAAAAATTTCTCATGTTTCGAAGCCAGCCCATTATGTTTTGGCTTCATCCTTAGGTGATTTTTTTAGAAATGAGAATCTCATGAGAAATTTTTGTGTAGTGATACTATGAATTTAAAAACATTGTAACAACCATTACAGTATATATATATATATATATATATATATAGTATTGAACACTGGCACATATATACATATATTTACATTCGCCTTTTCCTGGTACTTATATATTTACCTACACCTTATCCGTTTTATCAGTCTTACCCATAAATATATCGAGTTGACCGGAAAGTTCATTCCGGTTTCTAGTCGCTCATTTTCCAACACGTTATATCACGTAAACCTATTGACTAATATAATATGCCTACACTTTTGATGAGAGGACACCGCAAATTATGTCTTCAGAAAAAAATGTTTAAAATTTAATTAATTTCCGTCAATTTTACAGGTCTATGAAAAGGAAAGATTATTAGGTGTCTTTGAGAGTCTTGATGATTTTTTATTACCATAAAGGCAAAAATGCCTTGCAAGCAACAACAACAAAAAAGATATGTGCTGTTTACAGTGAAGGTGCTTTAGCTGGGAGAATGGGTACGACAGTGGTTCGCTAAATTTAGAGATGGCGATTGTAGCCTGATTGATAAAGAACACTCAGACATACACCCACCCAACTACAGAAGATGATCAAATCAAGAGATTAACCCTACCCCCATTACACTTAGCAGAAACGCTAAATTTATCAAAATCTACCAGACGTTAACAGCTTGTATATTCAAGTTGCTACGATATACAGTACTATGCAAAATTATTAGGACAAGAACTATTTTAACTTTTATGAGGCATATTGACAGAAAATAAACAATTCAATTAAAGTAATTTATTTGATTTACTCAACAAATGCTTTAACAAGAAAAATTACTTGTTTCAAAATATATTTAATATTTAGTATAATAGACTTTTGCTTTGATCACAGCCTTCATTCTGTCAGGCATTGACATCACAAGCTTCTTCAATGCATCTAATGGTATCTCCTGCCAAGCAGCTTGTATTTGTTCCCAAAGTGTGTTTTGCGAAGTAACATTAGATTTATCAATTCGAGAGGGGGGAATAAGAAAAACGTCAGTAATATCCAAGCATATTAAAATAATAATTTCCATATATATATACAGTACTTTGCAAAAGTATTAGGACAAGAACTATTTTATCTTTTCTGAAACCTATTAGCAGAAAATAAATATTTTAATGAAAGCAATTTTATTTGATTTACTCAACACTTTCTTTAACAAGAAAAAATACTTGTTAGAAAACAAATTTGATATTTAGTATAATAGTCTTTTGCTTTGATCACAGCCTTCATTGTCAGGCATTGACATCACAAGCTTCTTCAATATATCTAATGGTATCTCCTGCCAAGCAGCTTATATTTGTTCCCAAAGTGTGTCTTGCGAAGTAACCTTAGATTTATCATTTTGAGAGGGGGGAATAAGAAAAAAGTCAGTTATATTCAAGGAGAATAGAATAATGAGTAGTTTCAAAATAACTTGTTTAATAGAAAATAGGAAAAATTAAATATAATTTCTTTTTAATACATTTCTTTTACACCTAGTTTTAAATAATCAATATTTATTAGCAATTTACTTGGCTGTTCACCCTGTATTTGAATTTCAATGAGGTTTTTAGGAAAATCATCCTTGTCCTTATACTTTCGCAAAGTGTGCAAAAGTGTTAGGACAGGGGCGGTTTTAAACTGTATTTTGATGCCTCGTAAAAGATAAAATAATTCTTGTCCGAATACTTTTGCATTGTACTGTATTTTAGTACTACATGATCTGATTGAAAAGAATTTTTTGAATAGCATTTTCAGTGTAATTAGGATGAATTTTTATTTTTATTTTTATTCCGTTTATACGAAATGAAAATGCATCTTTTTTTAAGCAATTTGTGACGGGTGATGAGAAATAGATCGTTGCCGAGAAAAGCGTTCGACAAAATACGCCACAAAGAATCAATGGAGATGCTTAGCAGCCTCGACATATTTGGGAAAGACCTAAGAGTAATCAAGGATCTCTACTGACAGCAAACTGTCTGCACACAGACAAGGAACGAATTCAGCAGATATACAAAGATAGAAAGGGGCGTAAGACAAGGATGCGTATTTTCACCGGATCTATTCAACTTGTACAGCAAGTTTATTTTGAGGGCCCTAAATGTTATGCCAGGATTTGAACAACATATAGTATCCAGATAATATATTGCTGATAGCAGACACTGAAAGAAAACAACAAACCTCCTACAGAAGGTAGCTGAAGAGAGTGACAAGAAAGGACTACAAAAAACTGCTAGAAAACCGAATGCATGGTCATCAGCAAAAAGAGCAGCCCAAAATTCCAGTTACAGGTGGGGGATACTACAATCAAGCAGGTACAGAAATTTAAATACCTAGGAAGTGTTCTAGCAAAAGACGGTAAGTGCAACACAGAGATCCGAAGGCGAATTGGCATGGAGAAGGGCGCATTTCAGAAGCTCAGTAGAATATTAAAAGAAAGATTTCGCTAGAAACAAAGAAGAGAGTACTGGATTGCTATGTGATGTCAGTTCGTCAATATGGCAGTGAATGCTGGACCATAACATCACAGATGAGGGAAAAAATTGAAGCAATTGAAATGTGGTTCTACAGAAGGATGCTGCGAATATCGTGGCTCGAGCATGTGAGCAATGATGAGGTTTTGGAAAGGATGGAAACGAAAAGGAAATTAATACTGAGCATCAGGAAGCGACAGCTAACGTTCCTGGGACATTCAATGAGTAAAGAGACAGTAGATAGCAGCGGATAACATATTTGAAGGGCCTGAGCTGGTGGATGACAGAACGCGGGTTGCGTTGTGTAACGGGAGAAAGCGTGCTAAGAGCCACCAGGGATAGTGAGACGTGGAAGGTCATGATAGCCTACGTCCTGAAAGAACAAAGTAGATAGAAGAAGAAGAAGAAGAAGAAGAAGAAGAAGAAGAAGAAGAAGAAGAAGAAGAAGAAGAAGAAGAAGAAGAAGAAGAAGAATGCTCAACGAGAATAAGCCTGAGGCAAGCGACATGAAAAGCAGTTCGTAGGGAAGACATGCTTTATATCTTGGGAAGGAATCCTGTAACCAGGCAAATGATTCTGAAAAGTACTGCGTGTAACTGGACGAATTAAAGACAGAAATTCAAGAAGACGCCCAGAATTGGCGAACAGGATGCTGGGGGTAAGGAATATGAAGCTACTTTCAGTCAGTTAACTGCCATACATGACACACACTTGGGCAATCATGTCTCTAAAGAAACATTGATGAGGCAGAAGATTTTCCTGCAGTATGTTGCAATTACTTTTTGCACTAGACTGATTGCCAACCAAGGCAATATGTCTTGCTATTCATTCCATATTTGGAATCAGAAAATTCCTAAAAGTATTTGTGCATAAGCGAATGAAACAAATGTGAGTGGAATTCGAACTCGGCTCTCAGATTTCTCATTCTGAGCTGATATCCATTGCACCACC
Organism: Ascarosepion bandense; assembly: GCA_037127315.1. Lineage (NCBI taxonomy): Eukaryota > Metazoa > Mollusca > Cephalopoda > Sepiida > Sepiidae > Ascarosepion > Ascarosepion bandense. The sequence goes on from JBBBDQ010000855.1 coordinate 608,689, forward strand.
CATGCACATCCTACAAAAGCCACTTCAAAAACAGATCTTCATCCTAAGAAAGTCATGATGTGCATCTGGTAAGATTAGAAAGAAATCATGTGGTATGAGCTTCTACCAAGTAACCAGTCTATTGATCCTGGAAAGTACTGCTCACAACTGGATGAATATAAAAAAGTAGCAATTCAAGAAAAACAGCCAGAATTGATGAGCAGGAAAGGTGTTATTTTCCATCAGGATAATGCCAGACCTTGTGTTTCTTTGGTGACCCAGCAAAAATTGTCGCAGCTTGGCTGGGATGTGTTACCCCACCCACCATATTCCCTAGACATTGCTCCATCTGATTTTGTTTTTGTATTCATTTCACCCCAAGCATAGCAAGAACACTACTGATGCGCAGGGAATTACTGTGAAAACAAAAAAGGGGGGGGGCAGAAATGTCGAAGAATGTATAAAAGAAATATGAAAATAGAAGATGGAAACTGATGTTGCATTAAAAATTTTGGATTTAAATATACACTACCGGTCATAATTATTAAGCCACCCCAGTGTTAAAAAAAAAGCGATGTATTTCATACCATTTTTAGTATTTCTTGCCAAGTGAATAATTCTAAATGAAAATAGTTCTTTTGTTATTACTTTGCAGAATTTTACAACCCAAATAGCGACAATTTACCCATCGCATCCTGTAGGTTTGCTTTATATATAAAGCAATTTATCCGTCGCGTCATATGAGTCAAGTAATAGAACAGATTGGGTTCTATAGTCTTCAATGGCCACCTACTTCGGGATAATCATCTTCTCAGTCATGTCTCTTTCGAGACATGATCACCCAAAGTATGTATCACGTATGGCACTTAACTGATTGAAAGGTCATTAGCAATTTTTTACTCCAATCCATCGCAAATTGTTATTCCTTCCGAAGAACAGAATCGACGTTTACTATGTCAATTTTGGTAGTTTATTTTTAATAGATTTTTTTTTTAATTTTTTCTTTATTTATGTCTATTTTATGCCTACTTTTAATTTTTTAATTTTTTTTTAACTCAGAAAAATATTTTCAATGGTAAAAATTTTATTTCTTTGGGTGGCATAAGAATCACCTTGATGAGTTCTTTGCCGAGAAAGCACCAAAACTCTGAAAGACAGAATCTTTAATTTCAAGGAAAGATGTCGAAAGTTTGGACAACAAATTGGTTCATTTTCTTTTTTTTTTTCAATTGGAGTAGATAAACTAAACTATCGCCCGGTTCGCACTCCACCCACGTCTATTGAACAGGTGAAGAGGCTCATCCCTTCTTCCCAGTTTAGGATGTGGTTTCCGGCTTTCTCTTTTCCAATCTTTTCACTCTTACGTAGACCCCTGCTCATCAGTGGCGTTACCGCCTTGCTTGGGGTGATATGATTAAAAAAAAATTATTTGAATGAATATTTAATGGAATAATTTTGTTTTAATTTCGGTATAAATTTCCCGTTCAACTAAATAACAAACTTAAAATTATATATATATATATATGTGTGTGTGTGTGTGTGAATGCATATAAAACATATATATTTTTTACACTGAGTTTTTCTTTGGAGGTTTCTTTTTTTTTTCTTTTTTATAATCATGTCAACCCAAACAAGGCATTTTACTGCCACTGTTGTGCAGAGGGTTACATAAGGGGAATGTTATGAGAAGGAGTGAGAGGTCGCAGGGGATGTCAGGAAGAGAGTAGGAAAGGGAAGAGATTACTGATAAGAGTGGAGTGGACGAAGAAAAAAGCATGAAAGTGAGACAGGAGATGACTATTGACTTTACATTTAAATTCTTAGAGATTATAGCTGTCGGGAAAGCAAGTATGCGGAAGGGAATTCAACGGTCAATATTACCCTCAGTGTACGGTTTGAAAGGAAGGACTGGATTAGGGCAACAATTGTTCAGTTATACCATAGCCCAGCAGCTTGCAAAGAAGGCCAGCATGCCAGACTCTGTCAAACGCTTTGGAGATGTCAAGGGCAACAGTTCGGGCTTCGCCGTTTTTGTCGAGGGCCTGGTGTATATACTCAGTGATGGTCAAATTCCCTCAAGTGTTTTCGGCTATACTTTTAGCCATTATCAAGGTTGAATTTTCTAAGAGTTTGGAAATTATGCCAAATTTTGTATAATTGATGCCTTGAAAAGAAAATATTACGCACGAAGATCTCTTGAAAGGTTATTTAAAAATCTTAACCATAATACATTGTCTATCAAGGAAACTTGAATATATATATATATATATATATCAGCATACCGTGTAGATATAGAAGAATCCAAAGGAGTATACTGTACATACAGTGGTAGGATACCTTTTTAAGAGACCTCTAAATATATATGTATATAAATACATATAGAGCAAATATAAAAAAAAATTAAGGCAGACACGTTATTTCATGGTAAATCGGAAATATAGGCCTATTTCAGGCAAAGTATCATCCGTCTTTATTGTGCAAAGGATTTTATACGAATGAGATTCACAAAGACCTAAAAAAAAACAAATTTTGAGGTCTTTGTGAATGTCATCCGTGTAAAATTCTTTGTTCAATAAAGATGGAAGCTGATGATGGTTTGCCTGAAATAGGCCCACACTTCCGATTTATCATGAAATAACCTGTCTGCTTAAATTTTTCTTATATATATATATATATATATATATATATATATATATATATTCAATCTTTAAACGAGTTATTTCGCTACCCAGATTTCTACAAACAATACAAAATTGGCTAACCACGTCTGGTTAACGTGGAGCATTGTAAAACAGCCAAGCCTTACTAAGGTGGGCAAATATGTAGACTGTACCAAGAGGAAAAATTAGAAATTATGATATTCCTAAATAAATGAAAGAACAGAAATTATGACTAAATGCATCCACGCTATGAAATACCTCTTAGGTTCAAACAACCATGGATTAAAACGTCATAATCCGTTTTAATTTAAACATTATGCGTTCATAAATTCCCTTCAACGTGAACGTTCAAATAAAACACTGTTACAAGAACGTTCTTAAAAATAAAAATAATAATAAAAAACGGTAAAATCAGTTATTTAAAATCACCTGAAGACACAACTCATGAGTAGCGAAATAACTCGTTTGAAAATGGAAAATATTTAAAAGTTCTACAATATAATTATATCGAAAACTTTTCAATACAAATGTATGTGTACTTGTCTAACCCTATTATGACCAAAGACTAAGTATTAATATATATATATATATATATATATATATATATATATATCCTAATCTCATCGAAATTCGAACAACAACACACAACACAAGGGGTCACAAAATGCAACAAAAAAGATTTGGAGTATGCGACATAATAATAGAAGGAAAACACTTCCATTTCGAAAACGCAACTACATTTGAAATAAAATTGGGTCTGAGCTGCAACTCGAAAAATGTAGTTTACGCTCTAAAATGCGACAAATGCGCAAAGATATACGTGGGAGCAACACAATGCTTGAACAATAGAATATCCCTTCATAAAAGCAATATATGATTATCATATAACAGGAAATTATATGTTTCCCAACATTTGCAGGAATGTGGTGATAGCAAATTCAAAGTTATACCTCGAATTTTTTTTTTATTGTTTGGGTTTCTTTTCTGAATTGCCAATTACTGTTGAATAAAACAAAGTGTGACAAAAATAGAATTCCGTGCATACAATATTGAACTAATATTGACAATTTCCACGAAGATCTTTTGGGTTCTTCAAGAGTCCTTAAGAATCCTAGTCGCCAAGATGTGGTCTTGTTGGGGCCAGAAATAATGACACAAGGAAGGAATAGAGTTAAACAAATATATTGAACAAAGACGATAAATGATTGGGGCAAGGGGAAAATCCATAATTGCCTACGTCTTGAAAAGACACGGTATATGGGTGTATAGAGAGGCAAGGAAAGGTATTGTGAGACATATCTAATAAGATTGAGTGAGTGGATGGCAGAGTGGTGTTTGGGAGTGATACCAAGAGACAAGTATTAAGAGCAACATGTGATAGAAACATGTGGAAATACATGATTGCCTATGTCTGGAAGGGACACGGCACATAGGAGGATAGAGAGACGGGGGAGGTAGTGCGAGACATACTTAATAGACTTGAGTGAGTGGGCGCCGACTACAGGAGGGGATACTAGACACTGAAATCCAAGGATGCTTTGGCATAGGGAAGAATGCATTTCAAAAGCTAAGCAGAGTATTGAGATACAGGAAAAGCTCATTGAAAGAAAAAGAAAAGAGTACTAGACTGTTACGTGATATCTGTCCACCTATATGGCAATGAATGCTGGACAATCTCTTTAAAGATGAAGAAGAGACTCGAAGCAAATGAAACAAAGAAAAGAGTACTAGACTGTTACGTGATATCGGTCCACCTATATGGCAATGAATGCTGGACAATCTCTTTAAAGATGAAGAGGAGACTCGAAGCAAATGAAACAAAGAAAAGAGAAGTAGACTGTTACGTGATATCTGTCCATCTATATGGCAATAAATGCTGGACAATCTCTTTAAAGATGATGAAGAGACTCTAAGCAAAAGAAACAAAGAAAAGAGTACTAGACTGTTACGTGATATCTGTCCACCTATATGGCAATGAATGCTGGACAATCTCTTTAAAGATGAAGAAGAGACTCGAAGCTGTAGAATGCTGAGGCATACCATGGACTGAGCAGATGAGTAACGACCACGTATTGAAGACTATGCAGACAAAAAGGAAACTTAGCATCAAGAAAAGACAGCTGAGGCTTCTGTAACACTTAAGAAGGAAGGATGGTTTTGAGAATCTAATCCTCACAGGGCGGTTTGATGGAAAGAGTGACGCTCGATACGTCCTTGATGGGCTGGAGCTAGTGGATGGCGGAGCAGGGTCTGGGAGAGATAGCAAGAGAACAAGTATTGAGAGCGACATGGTAAGGGACAAATGGAAGTCCTTCATCAACTATGTCTTGAAGGGACACGGCACATGAAGAAAAAATGACTCACCTTGCTGTTGTCTACATTCCTTGATGCCAGAACAACTAGAAAACCACGTCTACACACTAATCTCTCGACAAGCTGTAAATGAGCTGACTTACCTTCCTTTGCCCTCTGCTTTCCATACAAAGGAATGAAACTATCGCTTCCCAGTACATTCAAGCTGTTATATATTGACAAACAACAAACACGCATATATATAAAAATATGAAGTTATATTTTTATTAATGACGATGAACCGTGTAGAATAGGGAACAGAGAATTGAGAGAGCGCGCTTCTAATGGGTTGACGGGAGTGTAGTCTTATCTGTTGTGTCTCTCTTCACCGGCCGATCTCTGTTGCTCCTCTACTACTGGCGAATCCGTGTGCCGAGGTCTTTTTATAATCTTCCAGAACCGGGACTTTTTCTTCCGGTTTTGCCTCGCCCACGCACGTCCACGTAATTCTCAGAGACACCTGTTCTGTTTGCCTCTGTAGTTATTTCCGCTGCTGCCGGAAATAAGGTCAAACGACATCCGTTCCTTTCAATGACCGGAAACACCCTCGCTTGCATCAGCCTTCCTCGGGTGGGGCCAGATTGTTATATTACATTCCTCGCCCTCCCATTTTCCAAAATGTTCACCTAAGAACATTTTAAGCGCAACACCCTCACACTCCTCCCCATGCCACACAAGCCCGACAATTGTATAAAACATGTGCACGCCAAAACAACAAAACATGTGCATGCCGAAACAAAAAAAACAACAAAAAATATATATAGGGGAGCCTACATCGGCAACCCAACACTGTTCGTGTCCATCGTGAAAATTGTTCTACCAGCTCGATGTTTCATTGTTCTTTTTTTTTTTTTTTTTTTTTCAATATCCATTTTCACAGAATTGGGCAAAGTTCTTAAAAATGTTCATTTTCTTTCTCGACTCTGTCCATAAGCGTAGACGCCTCGATGCACGACCACATGATCATAGGCGGTAACCGCGCCCCATTTTCTAAACTGACATCGAGTAAATGACCTTTGACCAACACCATGCGTGTTTCTGCTCGAGTTTATTGTTACACATGTAACTTAATTTAATTTAATTTAATTTCAAACATACTATGTTTGAACACAGAAAAATGGCCATTATCTGCAGTACATATCATTCATAGTCTGACCGAGAAATGTTCAATAGAAAATGAAGAAAATTACCCTGATTCCAACGTTAATCCGCATGCAATTTACTTGTGGAGGATTAGAGGTTTCATCTATATTAATTTAGTCTAAAAAAATGGACCCGTGACTCGTAGTTTGTACAATGTTTTCTATTCCTTGAACTACTTCCTCTGGATTCGAATCCAAGCATATCTGATTTGTTGACATCTCTCTGTTTAACTAGAGACATTTGAGTGTTGAACACCCGTTGACCCCGGAGTACTATTCACAACGGATAACTCCCTTTCCTTTCCCGAAGCACTGTTGCTTCTTTCACACTTAAAAATCCGCTTCCTAGCTATTATTCCAAGGATTATCATAACGCCGACTATGCCAGCAATGACTCCTATCGTCAACTTCTTCGGGAGTTCTTCATATCCTTCACTAAATCTTTCCATATCTATCTGTTCCAAGGTATTTACTAGTTTGCGGATAGGAATCTCCTCCATATCGCGCAATTCTACCGGCATGGTGTCCACTGAAAAATTGGGAAATTTCTGCGTAATTGGGGACCAAACCACTGAACCAGAGACGTTTAATTTACTTTATGCTTTAGATACTATTAATAATTTTCCACGTTTGTATCTTCCTAACTATTTCACTTAAACTATCGTTAATCCTCCCACTGCTTCTTTCCCAATCCTATAGCATATCAGCCAATAAGTCTACAAGACTTTTCAGTTGTTCTTTCTTTTTGTTCCGATCAACTGTGGAATCTGCAGGTCTATCCGTGTCAATATAAAGTTTTCAGAAATTAATATATCTTCAAAAGATATTTCCCAAGTCACATAAATGAAAATTCACAGAGGATGTTGAATTGATGGGAACCTGCACAAAAGCATAATTCACAAACATAGAAATGTAAATCATTTTGTAGTGTACAGTCATTGAAAAGAAATCCAAAAAAAAGAAAACCTAACACTGCACAAACCAAAGAAAACATTGTTATCAACAAGTTAATCCAATTATCCACTTTAAAGAGTAGAAGAAACTTCCTTTACATGATTTTACATTTCACTTACTCAATAAAAGTAAGATTAATTAAGCAACATACCAGTAAACTCACTTCACATATATGGTAAAATATTAACAAAAAAATAAATCATTAACTCAGATGTTTTATACTTACAGATAGGTAAATATCTCAACTTTATTCCTCCCGTCAACCCCAACCTATGCGCTCTCCGCTAGGCGTACTACTCTCTGCATGTAGTCCTGCACCCCTCCGTTCTACTCTTAATGTGTTCGACACCGAACAATCCACATTTCTCAATTCTAAGGTCAGATCGGCAAAAGTATGCTGTTCCATTTTTTTTTTCCTAACTAGACTTATTATAAACACGAGCAGAACACACACACTATCAAATCAAAGAGTCACCTACCTTGGCTGATGTCTATAGTCGTGCGGCTGCTTGTATTTTCGTCTTCTTTTTTCTTTCTATCTGGTAGTTTTAAGTCCGTTGAATTTCAATCGTCGCCGTGGCAACCAGCTCGCATCTAACTGTTTTGTTGTCTCAAAACAGCAAGTCACTAGGCACCAATTATGCGCCTTAATGACTGAGCCGGTTAGAATAGTTGACAGAGAATTGAGAGAGCGCGCTTCTAATGGGTTGACGGGAGTGTAGTCTTATCTGTTGTGTCTCTCTTCACCGGCCGATCTCTGTTGCTCCTCTACTACTGGCGAATCCGTGTGCCGAGGTCTTTTTATAATCTTCCAGAACCGGGACTTTTTCTTCCGGTTTTGCCTCGCCCACGCACGCTCACGTAATTCTCAGAGACACCTGTTCTGTTTGCCTCTGTAGTTATTTCCGCTGCTGCCGGAAATAAGGTCAAACGACATCCGTTCCTTTCAATGACCGGAAACACCCTCGCTTGCATCAGCCTTCCTCGGGTGGGGCCAGATTGTTATATTACAAAGCAACCAACATTTCGTTTACGGACGGAAAAGTGCCACTCTTAGTATTTCCACTGAGGCAGTAACAAATTATACTTAGACTTTATTGTTATATGATAATCGTTTCCACAGGAAAATTATTCTTCATAAATTTTGTAAAAATAATATGAATTGGGTGATTACTGAAAAGGTTTTTATAAAATAGTAGTCATTTAAGTAGTATAACATAATGGAAAAAAATCAGTACTTTACTTCTTAAAGCGTTTTCTAATTTATTCTGTAAGGTATTTGGATTGCAAGCAATAATTTTCCAGCTTCCTCGTGCATACCTTCATTTTTACGCCTTGTTTGAGAAAGAGGCTCATCCCTTGTTCTCAGTTTAGGATGTGGTTTCCGGCCTTCTCTTTTCCAATCTTCTCACTTTGTTTTTTTGTTTTTTTTTCAATTGTAGTAGATGGACTAAACTATCGCCCGGTTCACACCCCACCCACGTCTATTGAACAGGTGAAGAGGCTCATCCATTGTTCTCAGTTTAGGATGTGGTTTCCGGCTTTCTCTTTTCCAATCTTCTCACTTTGTTTTTTTTTTTCAAATGTAGTAAATAGACTAAACTATCGTCCGGTTCACACTCCACCCACGTCTATTGAACAAGTTAAGAGGCTCGTCCCTTGTTCTCAGTTTAGGATGTGGTTTCCGGCTTTTTCTTTTCCAATCTTCTCACTTTGTTTTTTTTTTGTTTTTTTTTTTCAATTGTAGTAGATGGACTAAACTATCGCCCGGTTCACACTCCACCCACGTCTATTGAACAGGTTAAGAGTCTCATCCATTGTTCTCAGTTTAGGATGTGGTTTCCGGCTTTCTCTTTTCCAATCTTCTCACTTTGTTTTTTTTTTTTCAAATGTAGTAAATAGACTAAACTATCGTCCGGTTCACACTCCACCCACGTCTATTGAACAAGTTAAGAGGCTCGTCCCTTGTTCTCAGTTTAGGATGTGGTTTCCGGCTTTTCTTTTCCAATCTTCTCACTTTGTTTTTTTTTTGTTTTTTTTTTTCAATTGTAGTAGATGGACTAAACTATCGCCCGGTTCACACTCCACCCACGTCTATTGAACAGGTTAAGAGTCTCATCCATTGTTCTCAGTTTAGGATGTGGTTTCCGGCTTTCTCTTTTCCAATCTTCTCACTTTGTTTTTTTTTTTCAAATGTAGTAAATAGACTAAACTATCGTCCGGTTCACACTCCACCCACGTCTATTGAACAAGTTAAGAGGCTCGTCCCTTGTTCTCAGTTTAGGATGTGGTTTCCGGCTTTTTCTTTTCCAATCTTCTCACTTTGTTTTTTTTTTTTTGTTTTTTTTTTCAATTGTAGTAGATGGACTAAACTATCGACCGGTTCACACTCCACCCACGTCTATTCAACAGGTTAAGAGGCTCGTCCCTTGTTCTCAGTTTAGGATGTGGTTTCCGGCTTTTTCTTTTCCAATCTTCTCACTTTGTTTTTTTTTGTTTTTTTTTTCAATTGTAGTAGATTGACTAAACTATCGCCCGGTTCACACTCCACCCACGTCTATTGAACTGGTTACGAGGCTCGTCCCTTGTTCTCTGTTTAGGATGTGGTTTCCGGCTTTCTCTTTTCCAATCTTCTCACTTTGTGTTTGTTTTTTGTTTTTTTTTCAATTGTAGTAGATAGACTAAACTATCGCCCGGTTCACACTCCACCCACGTCTATTGAACTGGTTAAGAGGCTCGTCCCTTGTTCTCAGTTTAGGATGTGGTTTCTGGCTTTCTGTTTTCCAATCTTCTCACTTTGTTTTTTTTTTCAATTGTAGTAGATAGACTAAACTATCGCCCGGTTCACACTCCACCCACGTCTATTCAACAGGTTAAGAGGCTCGTCCCTTGTTCTCAGTTTAGGATGTGGTTTCTGGCTTTCTGTTTTCCAATCTTCTCACTTTGTTTTTTTTTTTCAATTGTAGTAGATAGACTAAACTATCGCCCGGTTCACACTCCACCCACGTCTATTCAACAGGTTAAGAGGCTCTTCCCTTGTTCCCTGTTTAGGATGCGGTTTCCGGCTTTCTCTTTTCCAATCTTCTCACTTTGTTTTTTGTTTTTTGTTTTTCAATTGGAGTAGATAGATCTATCGCCCGTTTCACACTCCACCCACGTCTATTGAACAGGTTAAGAGGTTCATCCCTTATTCACTGTTTAGGATGTGGTTTCCGGCTTTCTCTTTTCGAATCTTTTCACTATTACATAGACCCCTGAACATCAGTGGCGTTACCGCCTTGCTCGGGGTGATACGATTTTTAAAAAAAGATGATATTTTAAAGTAAAATAACAAACAAAAATAAAAGTCTGAAAAAAAATACATCGTGAACATATTTACTCAGGTTACGGGCAAGAGACTTTGAAAATGCTGATAACCTAATTCCCCAGGGCTCCTTTGAAGTGTTTCTAATCACTGTTATTATTTGGCTTATTACTACGGCTATTAATAGTCGTAGAAATATTTTAGTCCTACAACTATTTACTAAGTTTGAAGTTGCAGCAAGTGTCATTGTTGGAGAAAGTAGCAGGAAAATTTAATCATCTTTCTCGCCGGCGATTGTTCGAAACGATTCGAGAATTTTGCTGTGTCAATGGGAATCCGTTCTCACCGTCGATGTTTATATAGTGCTATATAGGTCACAGTCATAACTATCAAATTATTATCATTTTTATGAGTATTTTTAGTAATTTTAGTAGCTGTGGTGATAGTAGTATCAGTGGTAATAAATCGACAAATCCTGTTTCAAAATTTTTAATCCGAGCAAGGCTTGTGCGAAACATTTAATTCAAACTTAGCATATGTATTTCAGTTTGAGAGACGTGGTTTACATTTAATAAAAAACGGGCATTTCACATTTTTACAATTCAGTTATATTTAATAAAAAATTTATTTACACATTTTCCCAAATGACTTATACTTAACAAACTGGTTTTGAGGGTTTGACAGTCGATTTATATTTAATCAAAACCGGCATTTCACATTTTCACAATCAAGTTATATTTTAAAAAAAAATGACTTTCACAATTTCCAAGTCGACTTAGATTTAATAAAAAAGTGCTTTTCACATATTCACAGCCAACTTACATTTAATAAAAAGTCTATTTTTACGTTCTCAAAGTCAACTTATATTTAATAAAAATGTGATTTTCATATTTTCACAGCCAACCTACATTTAACAAAAATCTATTTTCATGCTCTCAAAGTAAACATATATTTAATAAAAACGTGATTTTCACATTTTTAAAGCCAACTTACATTTAATAAAAAGTCTATTTTTACGTTCTCAAAGTCAACTTATATTTAATGAAAATGTGATTTTCATATTTTCACAGCCAACCTACATTTAACAAAAATTTATTTTCTTGCTCTCAAATTAAACATATATTTAATAAAAACGTGATTTTCACATTTTTAAAGCCAACTTACATTTAATTAAAAGTTGATTTTCACGTTCTCACAGGCAACTTTTATTTAATAAAAACATGATTTTCACATTTTCGTAGGCGACTTACATTTAATAAAAAGTTTATTTTCACGTTCTCACAAGAAACTTATCTTTAATAAAAACATGTTTTTCACATATTCGCAGCCAATTAACATTTAATAAAAAGTCTATATTCACGTTCCTACAGACATTTTCTATTTAATCAAAACGGGATTTTCACATTTTCGCAGCTGTCTTACATTTAATAAAAAGTATATTTTCACATTTTCACAGCCAACTTATATTTAATAAAAACGTGATTTTCATACTTTTGCAGCCGACTTACATTTAATAAAAAAGGGTTTTTTACATTTTCGCAGCCGACTTATTTTCAATAAAATATTATTTTCACATTTTTACAGCTAACTTGTATTTTACAAAACGTGATTTTCACAATTTCACAGTAGACTTGTATTAATAAAAACGTGCATTTCACGCTTTTCCAATCGAGTTATATTTAATAAAAAACATGATTTTTTTATTTAATAAAATCGTAACTATCGCATTTTCCGAGCTGATGTTTATTCAACAAAACTTGATTTTCAGAATTGACATATATCTTATACTATATTTTATATTTAATACTAAATGTGCTTTTTTTTTTTTTTTTTTTTTATAAGCGTTTCACCCCGAGCAAGGCATGTCACTGCCACTACTGTGCAGGGGGCTACGTAGAGTGGAGAAAGGCTGATTAAATATAGGAAATACAGAGGGTGGGTGATAGGCGGGTGAGGATACCGAGAATGAGGGTTGGGTAGATGAGAGTGTTGTGAGAATAGTTGGGAGTTAGTGTGATAGGAGGTGTCTATTGACCCTACATTTAAACACCTGGAGATTGTAACTGTCGGGAAAGCAGACTTGTGGAAGGGAGTTCCACAGGCGGGAAGCGCGAGAAAAGAAGCTGTTGGAGTAGAATTTATGGTTACATCTTATTTGTTTAACTGTAAAAGGGTGGGACCTAGTTGCTAATCTATTATATCGTGTAAATTCGTGCTTGGGCGGCACCAGTGATCTAAGCTCATCGGAGCAGAAGCCATGAAAGTACTTGTAGAAGAGGCACAGGGAAGCTACATCACGCCGGTGTGAGAGCGGCTGCAGCCGGTCTGCCAAGTCAGTATCAACCACGTTACAGATCCTCCTTTGTATTTTGTCAAGAAGCCCAAGGAGAGCAGCAGGGGCACCCGACCAGATATGGCAGCAATATTCAATACACGGGCGGATGGTAGATTTGTATATGTGCAAAATAGTTTCAGGTGGGAAAAATTTCCGGGCCCTGCACAGGGAGCCGACTTTCATAGCAGCAGATTTGGCAATGGATTCAATATAGTCATTCCATTTGAGGTCCGCCGAGAGTGTAAGGCCAAGGAGGCGTAATATTTTACTCTCTGGGAGGCTAGCCTGTCCCATGCTAATGGGAGGTAGATGCGATTGTCTATGGTGGTTAGTTGATAACAGCTTTGTTTTGGAGGCAAACATTTTCGCAGTTGATTTAAATCTAATAAAAGCATGATTTTCACATTTTCGTATTCAACTAATATTTCACAATTCGCTTGTATTTAATAAAAATATTTTTCAGCAATTAGATCTAATTTCTAACTTATGACCAGTAGAAGCCTTAATTAAAGTTTCCAACTATTATATTCAGCCAGTAATTTAAGTGCCATAAGTGATACACACTTTCGCGATCATGTCTCAAAGGGACATGACTGACTGGGTAGAAGATTATCCCGTAGTAGATTGCCATTACTTTCTGCGGTAGACTGCTTGCCAACCAAGGCTATAGAACCCAACCTCTTCTGTTATTTCACCTGTAGCTGAAGTGAGACGAGATGGATTATATTATATTATTATATTAATACGGAGTAATTAGTGGGGGATCAGTTTATTACTTCATAAAAATAGAACATCGATCCTCCACTTTATGCCCAGTAGAAGTTTTTATTAAAATTTTCAACTATTATATTCAGCCACTCAGTTAAGTGCTATGAGTGAAACACGCTTGGGCGATCATGTCTCGAAAGAGACATGACTGACTGGGCAGAAGATTATCACGCTGTAGGATGCCATTGCTTTCTGCGGTAGAATGGTCGCCAGCCAAGGCTATAGAACCCAATCTGTCCTGTTATTTGACTCATAGCTAGAGAGAGAAAAAGATGTATTATATTATTACGTAGTAATTAGTGGCGAATCAGTTTATTCCTTCATAAAAATAGAATACCGGTCCCCCACTTTATGTCCAATAGAAGCATTAATCATGATTCCAACTATTATATTCAGTCAGTCAGTTAAGTGCCATACGTTATACGCGCTTGGGCGATCATGTCTCAAAAGAGACATGACTGACTGGGCAGATGATTATACCGCAGTAGGTTGCGATTGCTTTTTGCGGTAGACTGGTTGCCAGCCAAGGCTATAGAACCCAATCTGTCATGTTATTTGATTCATAACTCTATGGAATAGTTGGATTAATACCTTTCTCGAGGGTATTTGTGCGTAAATGGGCGCAACGAATTCCACTGGAATTCGAACTCTGCTATCCGATTTCTCCTTCCGCGTCGATATCCACTGCACCACAAGTAGTAATTAATGGAGGATCATAACAATAGATAACCGATCCCCCACTTTATGCCCACTAGAAGCTTTATTGCCAACTATTATATTCAGCCAGTCCTTTAAGTGCCACTCGTTAAACGCCCAGGCTAATCATATCTCCAAAAATATTTCCGCAGTAGCATGCCATTATTTTTCTGTAGTAATTTGAATGCCAACAAAGGCTTAATATGTTCTGCTATTTAACCCATAGCTAGAGGAAGAAGAAAGCCATGATCGCCTACGTCCTGAAAGGACAGGGCACATAAAAGAAGAAGAAGAATTGCATTAACAATTTTGGTGGAATGACAATGATTTTTTTCAGATACAAGTCTCAAGATCTAACCGTAAGGTCGCGTTACTTATTCTTTTCTCCTCTTCTTCAACTTTTCCTTTCTTCGTCTTCACCCACACACCGTCAAAGAAAACAGCAACAACAAGATACTTCAACTGACTCAGATAAGTACAATCTCCTTTCTTACCTGACTTTCCTCTTTACTTTTTCTCCGGCTATAAAAAAATAAAAGAACAACAGACTTTTATTAGCGACCTTTTTAATCTTTTTACATAAACGAATTCTGCTACTATGAACTCTGAATTTCTGTGGGACATTTAGATACTTACATTTCTCTTTGAACAATTAACTACTTGGATTTTCACTACGAACATTTTATTTTTTCTTCTTACGATTTTGTTTTTCTGTGAATTAAAATTTTAATTTAATGTGCAAACGAAAGATTTATCCTTCCACATTTCAACATCCAACCTTCAACTTTCTGATATTTGAAATTGTGGCGGACTCCGGTTGTGTTTGACACAAGGCCAATTAGACACGCATCACCGAGGCCCCTACAAAAGTAACAGGAAAAAAAATTCTAAACAGGAGATAAACCTCTAATCTTGTCCAAAAGAACGGGAAGAAGTATGAACCGGGCAAACTTTTCTTGATTTCCTCTTCATACACTGAAAAAACATTTCTTTCTCTCTATGTGAATATAAGTGTTCAGAGTCATAGCTCTCCACACGTTTCTTTCTTTTATTACATTCAGAAATAACAGCATTTTTCTATTTCTCTTTCCTCAAATGTTACTTTCTTCCTACCTTCGATGTGCCCAGTCAGCAGTGCCGTGCTTAGCAACATCGCCCCCCCCCACCAGAGAATGAAACTTGCGCCCTTCCCACCACCGAACATCTTCTTCTTCTTCTTCTTCTTCTTCTTCTTCTTCTTCTCCTATGTGCCCTGTCCCTTCAGGGCGTAGGCGATCATGGTTCTCCACGTCTCCCTATCCCTGGTAGCTCTTAGTATGTTTGCTCCTGTTGCTCCTGGCAACCCCCGTTCCGTCATCCACCTGATCAGACCCTGCAAATATGTTATCCGCTGCCTTCCTCTGTCTCTCCTTCCTTCTATCTGTCCAGTCAGTATCAGGTTCTCCAGGCTCTCCTTCCTCATTGCATGTCCCAGGAACTTCAGTTGTCTCTTCCTGATGCTCAGCATCAATTTCCTTTTTGTTGCCATTCTTTCTAACACCTCGTCGTTGCTTGACATACTGAACCCATAATAAATAGCATTTTAAACAAAATAACATAATCTCGGAACGCAGATATTTCCTTGATCACGATAAAAAACCGGAAGAAATCGACGGATGTGACGTTTTGAAGCTACACATTCCGAACGTTTTCACAACTTTTAGCCACCTTTTATGTCTGTTGAAACAGATATCTATAATCTATTTCTCTCTCAATTTCATTTTTTTTTAATTACAAATGTTTTCCGGCCTTTTCGGGGCACGAATGTTTTCATCAAATATATATATATATATATATATAGAAAAGTTTCATGTCAACACAAGATAAAATCGTCGCTGATGGTGGATTTTTTTTATGTTAACGTCCTTGTAACCTCTCTGAAAATGACTCATGTGAGCCGAAAACTTAGAACCAACTTAATAAAGGATTATCCAAATGTTGGAGAATTTTTCTTTATTTTCACCTGAAATTAAAGCCAAAATACGATGTTTAGAACGGCTCATGATTAAACATAATAGACATTCATTGTCTCTTATATTTAACAGTATATGTTTAGAAAAATATATATATATATAAAGAGAGAGGGAGCGAGACGGGTTGATAGATGTCCTATTTCAACATACAAGAATGATAATGATTTTCCAGTTAATTATAATAAATATTTTGTTAATTCTTTTTCACTATAATAGATAATTGGAATAGTTAGATTAAACTATCACCCGGTTCACACTCCACCCACGTCTATTGAACAGGTGAAGAGGCTCATCCCTTGTTCCCTGTTTAGGATGTGGTTTCCAGCTTTCTCTTTACCAATCTTTTCACTTTTCTTTTTTTTTTTTCAATTGGAGTAGATAGATCTATCGCCCGTTTCACACTCCACCCACGTCTATTGAACAGGTGTAGAGGCTCATCCCTTGTTCCCTGTTTAGGATGTGGTTTCCGGCTTTCTCTTTTCCAATCTTTTCACTGTTACGTAGCCTCCTGCACATCAGTGGCGTTACCGCCTTGCTCGGGGTGATATGATTAAAAAAAAAAATCTGCGGAGCCAAGGAGCCTTGCGGCCATCCACGCAATTGTGGGGTCTGCGGGGGCCCTAAACACAGCCTTGCCCGTCAGTGTTAAATTCCCCAAGACGTCTTTCCTTGTTATGTGTCCCTAACATTCAACTGATTTTTTGTGTTTGTTATCAAAAGATTTATTCTGGTTCTCTAACGACTTCCTTTATTTTGCTTTTAATGTTTTCCGTGTGCGGACAATAATCCTTAGAAAAAAATAAAATCGTATCGATAAAATGCTTTAAGATATTTTTTTTTCTTTGTCTTCGGGTATAAAAGAGAATCGACTCGGGTGAAAAGTGTTTAGCGGGAATAAAATTGAATTCCTTGAAAGAAATTGCTGGAACCAGGACAATCTGTTATTGTGCGAGGATAGATCGAGTAATGGGATCATTTTGAGAAGAAAATCATTCTTTCAAGAAGTCGGTCAGTGATTTCGCTGAATAACAAAAAAAAAAAAAGAAAAAAAAAAAAGAAAAAGAAACAACGACAACAACAACAAAAATAAGCTTATCGCCATTGTTGCTAATGTTAACCAGCCGTTCTGGAATTGGAATTTCTTCCACCCAGGACATATTATCCAAATCTGGTAAATTCAGCATGTTACTTGTCTTTTACTCAGTGCGATCCGACCAATGCCTGATCAGTGGTCCCAACAAGTTCGCGAAAGCGGAAAATAATCCTTATCGACCTGACTCATTTTTTTTTTTTTTTTGAAGACAACGTTTTTGATGATTGAATAACAATGTCAGGAATTTACACAAATAAAAGATTTAGTCGAATTCATTGAAGAAATGTACATTTTGCATCAAGCTAATATCTTTTTCCAAACCTTTTTTTTTATATAAGCGTTTCACCCCGAGCAAGGCATGTCACTGCCACTACTGCGCAGGGGGCTACATAGAGTGGAGAAAGGATGATTTTTATAGGAAATGTCAGAGGGTGGGTGATAGGCGGGTAGGGATACCGAGAATGAGGGTTGGGTAAATGAGAGTGTTCTGAGAATCTGGGAATATAGTCACCAAAGTGTGTTGGGGTGCATTGGATATCGGTTCGGAACGACAAATCGGGAGAGTCGAGTTCGAATTCCGGTTGAAAATAATAATAGGACAGATTGGTTTCTATAGCCCTGGCTGGTAACCAGTCTACCGCAAAAAAAACGGGAATATATTAACGCATCTCTTCCCTACAGTTAAGGGTTAAATAACAGGGGATTGTTTTTATATCCATGGGTGGCAACCTGTTTTACCGCGTTAAGATTCCATCACAAAATATTTATTTTTGTTAAGATTCCATCACAAAGAATTTCTTGAAGTCTTCTAGCGGTTTTAGCTTTGAAAGATGCTAAATGCTTGAGTACTAGTTTCTTGATATTTACCAGCTACCACTCACTGTTTATCGGAACTGACAGGAACGAAGCTATTACACGTTTGTTTTTCGCTTGGACAGAGGAGTTTGAGGCACTAAAACAAAAATTGTAGAATATAGCAGAAAGTAATGGCAACCTACTGCTTGATAATCTTCTGCCCAGACATGTCTCTTTCAAGACATGATCGCCCAGGCGTGTATTATGTATGGCAAATAACTGACTTACAAACATACAGATATCTATTACTTTCATATCCATCTTTATCATTCCGTCACGTTAATATCTCTCCCTATAATCGATTAGATCACTCTGGCTATTGGGCGGGTATAATGACAATATACACGCTAAAAAGTCTGCCTTCTTCTACCGAACGCCCATAGCCCAGAGGTAGAATTGCCGACTGACGCCAATTCGGTCGGGTTTCAATCTTGGGTTGTGTAGCAATCGGAGTCTAACCGTACTGATGAGCTGTGAGACAGCGAAACAGATCTGTCGGCGGATGACTATATATATATATATATATATATATATAGTCATTCGCCGACAGATATATATATATATATATATATATATATGAATACATTACTGTGTAAAAGTATTAAGACGAGAACTATTTTATGTTTTATGAGGCATCAAAATAAAGTTTAAAATCATCCCTGTCCTAACACTTTTACAAACTACCGGTTTTGTGCAAAAGTTTTAGGACAGGGGTGATTTTCCCCAAAACTTCACTGAAATTCAAATACAGGGTGAAAAGCCAAGTAAATTGCTAAAAAATATTGATTATTTAAAACGAGGTGTAAAATAAATTATTTAAAACTAAGTGTAAAATAAATGTATTAAAAAGAAGTTATATTTCATTTTTCCTATTTTCTATTAAACAAGCTATTTTGAAACTATTCATTATTCTATTATCCTTGGATATGACTGACTTTTTCGTATTCCTTTCACTTGAATTGATAAATCTAATGTTAATTCGAAAGATACAGTTTGCGAACAAATACAAGCTGCTTGGCAGGAGATACCATTAGATACATTGAAGAAGCTTGTCATGTCAATACCTGACAGAATGAAGGCTGTGATCAAAGCAAAAGGCTAATATACAAAATATTAAATTTATTTTTTAACAAGTATTTTTCTTGTTAAAGCATTTGTTGAGTAAATCAAATAAAATTACTTTAATTAAATTGTTTATTTTCTATCAATGTGCCTCATAAAAGATAAAATAGTTCTTGTCCTAATACTTTTGCACAGTACTATATATATATATATATATATATAGAGAGAGAGAGAGAGAGAGAGATTTTAGGTGCGATTGGTAAATTGTCGCAATATACAGTACTATATATACAAAGTGAAAACTTATTTAGCCGACGTGTTTCGTTATGTGATGGACTTTATCAAGGTTTTCCTTTGATATTTATTTCTATTATACTTTAACTGAAAGATTTAAGTTACATTCTGAAATGTATATGTTAAGGTTCATATCTATCTATGTATCCCAGTCTATTCAGATCCATCTAAATATCTATGTATTTTTGTTCAATCTAAACCTGAAACTTTTAAGTATATCACCCCGAGCAAGGCGGTAACGCCACTTATGTGCAGGGGGCTACGTAATAGTGAAAAGATTGGAAAAGAGAAAGCCGGAAACCACATCCTAACTCGGGAATAAATGTTATGAAGTAATAAACTGATCCCTCACTAATTACTACGTAATAATATAATACATCGCGTCTCCATCTAGCTATGAGTCAAATAACAGGACACACTGGATTCCATGGCCTTGGTTGGCAACCAGCCTACCGCAGAATGCGCGGGATAATCTTCTGCCCAGTTAGTCATGTCTCTTTCGAGACATGATCGCCCAAAGCGTGTTTCACGTATAGCACTTAACTGACTGGCTGAATATAATAGTTGGCTTCCACTGGTCATAAAGTGGGGGATCGGTTTTCTGTCGTTATGAAGTAATAAACTGATCCCTCACTAATTACTACGTAATAATATAATACATTTCTTCTCCCTCTAGCTATGAGTCAAATAACAGAACAGATTGGGTTCTATAATCTCGATTGGAAACCAGTCTACCGCAGAAAGTAATGGCAATCTACTGCGGGATAAACTTCTGCCCAGTCAGTCATGTCTCTTTCGAGACATGATCGCCCAAGCGTGTATCACGTATGGCACTTAACTGACTGATCCTTTAATGAAGACCCCGCAATTAGTTTACAGCAGTTGTCGCTTCAAAGGTAAAGGTAAATTAATGGAAAGGGGACATTATTTCTTTCACTTCCCCCACCCTCGACACACACGGTCACACAAGATTTCCTGGACTCATTATAATGTCTTCAAGCAGTCCGACATTTTGAACAATAAGCGCTTTCACAAGAAGAAAGGGTTTCTCTTAGTGAATAAATTCTGAATTTGTGATCTGCGCTCAAAACAGCAAACAGCATTGTTACACATGGGCAGCAGAAGTGTGTTAATTTTTTTTAAAAAATAAATCGGGCTTTGCTACATTGGTTTTCTCTTTCTTTTTGCTCGCAGCTCCAAAATGACATTTATATCGAGCAAGCATATTATCTTCTGAAACGGGTCGGTGACACCCATTAACGCTTCGATGGCTGGGTATGTGGAATGCTAAATACATGGCAATGAAGAACAAAAATAAGGAAAGCAGTTTTTTACTCATTCGACAGTAGGGCATACGACAACGGAACGCGAGGTCATCATTTAAAATTCCTACATTAAAGAATAAAACATATCAGTATAAGAAGAAAAAAAGCGACTAAAGTACCTACTAATTAGGATTATCCTTAGGATTATATATATATATATATATATATATATATATATATACTACCACTATAGTCGGTGTTGCTCGGGTGTAATGAAAGCTTTAAATCTAATCCATGGTCCTGGAGCTCAGACTCTTTGGACGTTGGCACGAAAGACTAAAAAGCAATAGTTGTTTCCAGTTAAAGCGAAACCGTAGACTGAAAGAAAAATCAATGGATGTAAGTCAGATTTTGATTTCCTGGTATCGATATCAAATAAGTTTTTTCGTCGTAAACTAAATTTTGTAGGCTAAATAAGTCCTCTGAGTAAATGGTATCATGGCTGAGACTAAGAACTATAATTATACCTACTTAGAGTCAAATCCGAAGCAAAAACTAAAATAAAAGCTGAAAAAATAGACATACAGGTAGACACACACACACACACACACACACACACACACACACACACACAAACATCTTGCCTTTTTTATATATATATATATTATCGATTTTCTGCACTATTGTAAGAACTGCAACCTTGAAACTTCTGAATATCGTTTCTTATTTCTTTGTCTATGTGTGTATCAAATTTGATGAAAATTGGACCACTCTTTCTATAACCCGATTTTTCAATTATCGATTTTCAATATTTATCGGGGGTACCTCGACACAAAACCTAGCTAGGAACACTCGCAGACGCTTATAGTACAACTGTGTAAAATTTCAAGAAAATCGGTTCAGCCGTTTCGGAGTCTATAGGTATCGGACACACACACATACACACACAGACAAAGTTCCATTTATATATGTATATTATATACTATACTTTAGAACATGTACAAACTGCAAATTACTACAAAATTGTACATTTTGTTTCGATATTGCATGTTCTAATGTATTATTTATAATAAATATTCATTGCTCTATTTTTATATTAAGCGGTGTTTTTAATTAATGTTTTGAAGGTTGCAAAATTTTGTTCCTTCTTTATTCATTTGTATGTATATATATATATATATATATATATATATATATATATATATATATATACATATATATATATATAAGGAGGTAAATAAATATATATATATATATATACATATATATATATATATTCAGACATTGCTCTTTCAA
Source organism: Ascarosepion bandense (assembly GCA_037127315.1). NCBI lineage: Eukaryota > Metazoa > Mollusca > Cephalopoda > Sepiida > Sepiidae > Ascarosepion > Ascarosepion bandense. The sequence continues at coordinate 630,756 of JBBBDQ010000855.1, forward strand.
TGTCGAAAAAAAGTAACGTTTGTAGTAAATTGTAATTTGTACATGTTCTAAACTATAATTTATAATAAATCATAGCTTTATTTCTATATTGAGCACTGTTTTAAATTAATGTTTTGAACCTTGTAAATATTTTCTTCCTTCCCTACTCACTTGGATATACACGTGTGTGTGTGTGTGTGTGTGTGTGTGCTTGTGTGCGTGTGTGTGTGTGTGCGCGTGTGTGTGTACGGGTATTTTTTACATCAATATACAAATATTAATCAGGTATGAATGAAACAGTGCTGTATAAAAGAGGAAAATATATATATATATATATATATATATATATATATATATATATATATTATCCTACATTTTCGTCGCGACTCTGAGTTTCAAACATTTCTGCAATTTATTCGGGGTTTATCATATCATTTTTATTTTTTAAATATATATATATGTGTGTGTGTGTGTATGTGTGTGTGTGTGTGTGTGTGTGTCTGTGTGTGTGTGTGTGTGTGTGTGTGTGTGTGTGTGTGTGTGTGTGTAGAAGGTAACCAAAAATGTTCTGTCCGTTTTTTTATTAGTCATTGAATGAAGTTGAAATATATACGAAATGCGTGTAGCAATTGTTTTCAAATTCGGACAGTCGGAAGTACGAACATTAAACATTATAAAAACACGCGCACCGTGCCCGGCCATCAGTTATAAGCCAGACAGCTGTGAGAAGGATCGAAGTGTTTAACGATCACGTTTGGGGCTGTTTGCTTTTTGACTTCAAAGTGGACTTATCAGCAGATGCATCATGTCGCCGCATAGGGATAGTGCTGTGGATGAACGTACTGCAAGGCGTTGGTTTCAAAAATTCAAGTCGGGAGATTTGACTCTCCATGTTGATCCTCGTAGTGGACGACCACAGGTCTTGAGTGACGGAGTCCTGAAGGCGGCAATTGAAGAGGATAGTAGTTTAACGTATCGCTGCTTTCTTACCACCGAGAAAAACATAACAACAAAGTATATATCTAATTATGTTTATATGTTCATGCATTGAAATATGATTGTGTTTGCTCCGACCTCACTCATTCAAGGCTGGTCACGTTACGAATTCGCCTTGACTGTATCCAATATGAGGCAATTCAATTAGTGTCCAATTAGGGCTTTAAAATTTAACAGACAAATTGACAATTTTGTAATTTGTGCATATATATATGCGTAGGTATATTAATCTGTATATGTGTCTATTTGCTAGTGTATGTGAATATACTCGTCTATTTTTCCATGTGTGGATGTTTCTAGGTTGATTTATGTGTGCGTTCTTTCTTTTCCTCGTTTAATGTATGAACTTTCTGAAACTAATAAATTGCTAAACATAGAATTTTTTTAAAAATTTCGCAACAATAATAAAATAGATCTAATAGTTAATTAATAATGCTAATCTCAATTTAATCAAATATTAATACTAATCCCCCACCAAATTATTTCTAAGTCTGCTCAAATATTCTCCAAATTAGAAGTTGCTTTACTCTGATTGGTCCACATTGTACATACAACAATGGCTCCCTGATTAAAGTGGTTTTGCTTGATTTTAACCTTTTAAAACCATTCAATTTGAAATAAAACACATCACTTGACAAGACACAAGAAGTGTCGAAACAAAATAGCTACTTTTGTAATGATATTATGACATATCCATTTTGTAATTTTCTGAATATATATATATATATATATATATATATATACTGTTAAATATAAGAGACAATGAATGTTTATTATGTTTAATCATGAGCCGTTCTAAACATCGTATTTTGACTTTAATTTCAGGCGTTAAAACGAAATGTCAGTGTTATTTTCATTTTTTAAAATTTAGACGATAATTTATCTATCACGTATACATACACACATACATACATACATATATGCACACACACACACACACACACACACACACACATATATATATATATATATATATATAATGGCTGGCCACTTGTATTCGAGGATACTCGTCTACCAGGGCAACTAGCTAATCCCCATTGTAGACGCCTGATGAGGCACACTTGTGTATGTCTAATACTCATAGAGCCCACCTATACTGCAACTAGGCTGTGCAGACCTTAGTTACAGTCTTTGGGAGAGAGTGCGTTATCTAGCTTGAACAATAGTCTGAACAAAAGCAGGACGATCAAACCCTTGGTTTCCATGACTTGTGACTTCGAGCTCGCCCAACCATCGATGGCTCCTCAAAGAGAGCCATCTACCCATTTTCTCTCACTAGGTTTAGGTCAATGTGTATACGAGTAGATACAGTAGCTAATCCCTATTGCAGACGCCTGCTCAGGCACACTTTTGTTTGTTCAACACCAACAGAGCCCACCTGTGGTTTATACTGCAACTATACTGTGCAGACCTTAGTTACAGTCTCTGGGGGAGAGTGCTTTATCTAGAGTGAACAACAGTCTAAACAATGAACCGTTGGTCGCGACGGCTTGTGTCTTTGAGCTAGCGCAACCACTGACGAGTCCTTTAACCCATCTAAATTATTTGTATACCACCTATATCCAGTGGAATAAGAATTATATAGCGCAGTGATCAGAAGCTTTACTAATGTCTGGCCCAACCGAACCGCACATATAATAATTGAAGCGGGTTGCAATCTCGGGATATAGGCGACCAGATATAAAAGGTGATGTGGTTACAATAATTGTTTAAATATTTGACTGTTTTTTTCTTTTTAATTTTTTTCATTGTCATTGAAACCTACCCTTTCCTATTGATTTTTATATTTTTGTACAAAAATGATAAAAATAATTAAAAAAAAATAAAAATTGAGAAGGATTTCTCATTCTCTTCACCATCAAGGCAATCTTAAGCTGAAGCCTCAGCTCGTGCCGACATATCTGAACCCGGGTAGTCGCATTCAACGTCCTTGGTTTGGCCTTGTTTAGAGGACATTTCCCATCATTTTATTTGTCTATATTTCTAAGATGAGGTCGTATTTACACTATTTACATTATTCGGACTATTGTCCTCATTTTTTTGCCATTTGTACGACGTTTAATAATAGATCATTCTATTTGTCTATATTTCTAAGATGAGGTAGTATTTACACTATTTACATTATTCGGACTATTGTCCTCATCTTTGTTGCCATTTGTACGACGTTTAATAATAGATCATTCTATTTGTCTATATTTCTAAGATGAGGTAGTATTTACACTATTTACATTATTCGGACTATTGTCCTCATCTTTGTTACCATTTGTACGACGTTTAATAATAGATCATTCTATTTGTCTATATTTCTAAGATGAGGTAGTATTTACACTATTTACATTATTCGGACTATTGTCTTCATCTTTGTTACCGTTTGTACGACATTTAATAATAGATCATTTTATTTGTCTATATTTCTAAGATGAGGTAGTATTTACACTATTTACATTATTCGGACTATTGTCCTCATCTTTGTTGCCATTTGTACGACGTTTAATAATAGATCATTCTATTTGTCTATATTTCTGAGATGAGGTAGTATTTACACTATTACATTATTCGGACTATTGTCCTCATTCTTTGTTGCCATTTGTACGACGTTTAATAATAGATTATTCTATTTGTCTATATTTCTGAGATGAGGTAGTATTTACACTATTTACATTATTCGGACTATTGTCCTCGTCTTTGTTGCCATTTGTACGACGTTTAATAATACATCATTCTATTTGTCTATATTTCTAAGATGAGGTAGTATTTACAGTATTTACATTATTCGGACTATTGTCCTCATCTTTGTTACCATTTGTACGACGTTTAATAATAGATCATTCTTTTTGTCTATATTTCTGAGATGAGGTAGTATTTACAGTATTTACATTATTCGGACTATTGTCCTCATCTTTGTTGCCATTTGTACGACGTTTAATAATATATCATTCTATTTGTCTATATTTCTGAGATGAGGTAGTATTTACAGTATTTACATTATTCGGACTATTGTCCTCATCTTTGTTACCATTTGTACGACGTTTAATAATAGATCATTCTTTTTGTCTATATTTCTGAGATGAGGTAGTATTTACACTATTTACATTATTCGGACTATTGTCTTCATCTTTGTTACCGTTTGTACGACATTTAAAAATAGATCATTATATTTGTCTATATTTCTAAGATGAGGTAGTATTTACACTATTTACATTATTCGGACTATTGTCCTCATCTTTGTTGCCATTTGTACGACGTTTAATAATAGATCATTCTATTTGTCTATATTTCTGAGATGAGGTAGTATTTACACTATTACATTATTCGGACTATTGTCCTCATTCTTTGTTGCCATTTGTACGACGTTTAATAATAGATTATTCTATTTGTCTATATTTCTGAGATGAGGTAGTATTTACACTATTTACATTATTCGGACTATTGTCTTCATCTTTGTTACCGTTTGTACGACATTTAATAATAGATCATTCTATTTGTCTATATTTCTAAGATGAGGTAGTATTTACACTATTTACATTATTCGGACTATTGTCCTCATCTTTGTTGCCATTTGTACGACGTTTAATAATAGATCATTCTATTTGTCTATATTTCTAAGATGAGGTAGTATTTACAGTATTTACATTATTCGGACTATTGTCCTCATCTTTGTTACCATTTGTACGACGTTTAATAATAGATCATTCTTTTTGTCTATATTTCTGAGATGAGGTAGTATTTACAGTATTTACATTATTCGGATTATTGTCCTCATCTTTGTTGCCATTTGTACGACGTTTAATAATAGATCATTCTATTTGTCTATATTTCTGAGATGAGGTAGTATTTACACTATTTACATTATTCGGACTATTGTCCTCATCTTTGATGCCATTTGTACGACGTTTAATATAGATCATTCTATTTGTCTATATTTCTGAGATGAGGTTGTATTTACAGTATTTATATTATTCGGACTATTGTCCTCATTCTTTGTTGCCATTTGTACGACGTTTAATAATAGATTATTCTATTTGTCTATATTTCTAAGATGAGGTAATATTTACACTATTTACATTATTCGGACTGTTGTCCTCATCTTTGTTACCATTTGTACGACGTTTAATAATAGATCATTCTATTTGTCTATATTTCTGAGAGGAGATAGTATTTACAGTATTTATATTATTCGGACTATTGTCCTCATTCTTTGTTGCCATTTGTACGACGTTTAATAATAGATTATTCTATTTGTCTATATTTCTGAGATGATGTAGTATTTACAGTATTTACATTATTCGGACTATTGTCTTCATCTTTGTTACCATTTGTACGACATTTAATAATAGATCATTCTATTTGTCTATATTTCTAAGATGAGGTAGTATTTATACTATTTACATTATTCGGACTATTGTCCTCATCTTTGTTGCCATTTGTACGACGTTTAATAATAGATCATTCTATTTGTCTATATTTCTGAGATGAGGTAGTATTTACACTATTTACATTATTCGGACTATTGTCCTCATCTTTGTTCCCATTTGTACGACATTTAATAATAGATCATTCTATTTGTCTATATTTCTGAGAGGAGATAGTATTTACAGTATTTATATTATTCGGACTATTGTCCTCATTCTTTGTTGCCATTTGTACGACGTTTAATAATAGATTATTCTATTTGTCTATATTTCTGAGATGAGGTAGTATTTACACTATTTACATTATTCGGACTATTGTCCTCGTCTTTGTTGACATTTGTACGACATTTAATAATACATCATTCTATTTGTCTATATTTCTGAGATGAGGTAGTATTTACAGTATTTAGATTATTCGGACCATTGTCTTCATCTTTGTTACCATTTGTACGACATTTAATAATAGATCATTCTATTTGTCTATATTTCTAAGATGAGGTAGTATTTACACTATTTACATTATTCGGACTATTGTCCTCATCTTTGTTGCCATTTGTACGACGTTTAATAATAGATCATTCTATTTGTCTATATTTCTGAGATGAGGTAGTATTTACAGTATTTACATTATTCCGACTATTGTCCTCATCTTTGTTCCCATTTGTACGACGTTTCAACCGTTGTACGCTCCGGCTTTCTTCAGGTGCTAGGAATTTCAAACCAAACATTTTATTACAATCACTATGGTATATCTTTTTCATTCCTTGCGTGAAGCTCTTTTGGTAGTCATGAGTTTTCTCTCTCTAACCGGACTCTACTTCGTATTTCTTCACTACTGCTCTAGCCTGGTATTGAACTTACAATTCTTTGGCAAGAAATGAAAATATTATACTCCAGTGATTGTAATAAGAGCGCTCATTATATATATTTATACAGTACTGTGCAAAATTATTAGGACAAGGACTATTTTATCTTTTATGAGGGATCAAAATAAAGTTTAAAATCACCTCTGTCCTAACACTTTTGCACACTGCCGGTAGTGTGCAAAAGTATTAGGACAGTGGTGATTTTCCTAAAAACCTCCTTGAAATGAAAATACATGGTGAAAAGCCAAGTAAATTGCTAATAAATATTGATTATTTAAAACTAGATGTAAAAGAAACGTATTAAAAAGAAGTTATATTTAATTTTTCCTATTTTCGATTAGACAAGTTATTTTGAAACTACTCTATTGAACATCGATCGGATATTTTGGATAAAAGAATTGATAAATCTAATGTTACTTCGCAAGACACACTTTGGGAACAAATACAAGCTGCTTAGCAGGAGATACCATTCGTTACATTGAAGAAGCTTGTGATGTCAATGCCTGACAGAATGAAAGCTGTGATCAAAGCAAGAGGCTATTATACTAAATATTAAATTTATTTTGTAACAAGTATTTTTTCTTGTTAAATCATTTGTTGAGTAAATGAAATAAAATTACTTTAATGGAATTGTTCATTTTCTGTGTATATGCCTCATAAAAGATAAAATAGTTATTGTCCTAATACTATTGCACAGTACTATATATATATATATATATATATATATATATATGAGGTTCTAATCAAGCTTATATAACACAATTTTCGATTCATAGCAACAACTATATCTGAAATCGAAAATTGTGTTATATAGGCTTGATTTGAACCTCGTTTAGACTGAAGGTCATTCGTGGTTGAGAGGTCTAAGATGTTGCCAAATATATATATATATATTGTTATTACAGTTGTTTGTAAAAGCATTATGTCTCTACACAAAAACTTTCATGTTTAAGAACAAAATTGTTCCTCTTCAGGTGATATGTGAAAATATATGATGAAAACGATTTGTTTTGAAAATATAAATGTATTTCTGGTTATTTAGAATATTAGTGGGTAGTATTTCGAGGAAATGCAAAATGTGTGTCCAAACAGTCCAATACGCATTTAGAATTATATAACCATGGAGATTTAAACATTTGGGATAGGAACGAGGACAGGATGGCATCGATCTAGACATGTCACTTTTTAGTTTTGTCTGGGTAAGGTACATAGTACATTGTGGTGCATTGGATATCGGCTCGGAACGAGAAATCGGGGAGCTGAGTTCGAATTCCAGCTGAATTCATTGCATTCACTTACGCGCAAATACCCTTGGGAAAGGTATTAATCCGTCTCTTCCTTCCAGTTATGGGTTAAATAACAGGATAGACTGGATTTTATAGCCTTGGTCGGCGACCAGTCTACCGCAGAAAGCAATGGCATACCTACTGCGGGATAATCTTCTGCCCAGTCAATCATGTCTCTTTCGAGACATGATCGCCCAAGCGTGTATCAGTTATGACACTTAACTGACTGACTGAATATAATAGTTGGAATCATGATTAAGGCTTCTACTGGTCATAAAGTGGGGGATCGGCTTTTTATTGTGATGAAGTAATAAACTGACCCCCAACTAATTACTACGTAATAATATAATATATCTCTTCTCCCTGCAGTTATAGGTTAAATAACAGAACATATTGGGTTCTATAGCCTTGGTTGGCAACCAGTTTATCACAGAAATCAATGGCAACTTACTGCGGGATAATCATCTGCCCAGTCAGTCATATTTTGAAAGAGATATGATTGTCCAAAGCGTGTTTCACGTATGGCACTTAACTGACTGACTGACTGAACATAATAGTTGGGATCATGATTAAGGCTTCTACTGATCATAAAGTGGGGGATCGTTTTTTATTGTTATGAAGTAATAAAATGATCCCCCACTAATTAGTATATAATAATATAATATATCTCTTCTCCCTCCAGTTATAGGTTAAATAACAGAACAGATTGGGTTCTATAGCCTTGGTTGGCAACCAGTCTATCACAGAAAGCAATGGCAACCTACTGCTGGATAATCATTTGCCCAGTCAATCATGTCTCGAAAGAGATATGATTGCCCAAGCGTGTATCACGTATGGCACTTAACTGACTGAAGGTACATAGTGGGACCTTAGATTTATTAAAGTAAACAGTAATTTTAATCAGGAGGTTGGATATCATGTTTTTTTTTATTTTTGAACAATAGATTTTTTTTTCTAACATCTGTCAGAATTTGGATTGAATAATTGTTGTATACTTAGTTATATTGTATTTAGAACAACCATTAGTATTGTGTGGGTAATTTTATTTTATTAAAATATTATTTTTTTTATGTTAGAGTATCCAAATCTAAACTTATTTACAAATGAAACTTCGTCTGTGCGTGTGGTGTGTTTGTGTTTGTGTGCGTGTGTGTGTGTGTATCCGTTACCTATAGACTCAGAAGCGGCTGAACTGATTTTCTTGAAAATTTCCACAGTTGTACTATAAGCGTCTGCGAGTATTCTTAGCTAGGTTTGTGTCGATGTTCCCCCGATAAATATCAAAAATTGATAATCGAAAAAATCGGGTTATAGAAGGAGTGGTCCGATTTTAATCAAATTTTATACACTCATAGACAAAGACATAAGAAACGATAGTCAGAAGTTTCAAGGTCGCAGTTCTTACAATAGTGCAGAAAATCGATAATATATATATATATATATATATATATATATATATATATATATATATATATATAAAAGGCAAGATGTTTGTATGTGTGTCTGTTTGTCTGCCTGTATGTCTGTATTTTTTCAGCCCTTTTATTTTAGTTTTTGCTTCGGGTTTGGCTCTAAGTAGGTATAATTGTAGTTCTTAGTCTCAGCCATGATACCACTTACTCAGAAGACTTATTTAGCCTTCAAAATTCAGTTTACGACGAAAAAAACTTATTTGATATCGATACCAGGAAATCAAAATTTGACAT
>JBBBDQ010000855.1:660000-870000 GCA_037127315.1 Ascarosepion bandense
CAACGGCGCCTGACCAGATATGACAACAGTATTCAATGCACGGTCGAATGGCTGATTTGTATAAGTGTAAGATGGACTCAGGTAGGAAAAACTTCCTAGCCTGACACAGTGACCCCATCTTCCTATATATACACGTCTATTGAACAGGTATAGAGGCTCATCCCTTGTTCCCTGTTTAGGATGTAGTTTCCGTTTTTCTCTTTTCCAATCTTTTCACTTTTCTTCTTTTTTTTTTTTTCAATTGGAGTAGATAGACTAAACTATCGCCCGGTTCACACTCCACCCACGTCTATTGAACAGGTGTAGAGGCTCATCCCTTGTTCCCTGTTTAGGATGTGGTTTTCGGCTTTCTCTCTTCTAATCTTTTCACTCTTACGTAGCCCCCTGCACATCAGTGGCATTACCGCCTTGCTCAGGGTGATATGATTAAAACATATATATATATTATTTATCAAAAATGAAGACTATATATATATATATATATAGTCTTAATTTTTGTTAATGGTTAGCACCAAAGATTTTATTTTATTTTGGCGTGCGGGATTTTTTGCCGTAAACTGCTCGATATTGGGGTAGAGAAAGCGAGTTAATAAGATTAATGCTGAGAGATTTGTCACTCAACTGAGCAGCTTCATATCAACTTCAAAGTTTCGTGAAGACACCATTATGGTGTTTTCACTCTTCAGGGTCAAGATTCTTTCTGCTGTTATAATCCGTTTTTTTTTCTCTTATTTATATGAAGTTCGCTGTAATTATCTTTTCGTGTGGGTGGTCAATTACTTTTTATATATATTTTTAAATCAACACAAAAAAGTAAAATTAATTAACCACTCCCACATACATACAACATAATGGATGCCCTCGCAAGACTTCAAAGTCAGATGAGTGACAAACGTCTCGGCATTAATGAAAATGCTTGAATAAGAGAGTGTATATATCTATAAGGTATTTATATGTATATTTGGATAGATGTGTGTAGATGTATGTTTACATAAGTACACCACTCATTTTTCTATCAGTCTACGGTTTCGCTTTAACTGGAAACAACTATTGCTTTTTAGTCTTTCGTGCCAACGTCCAAAGAGTCTGAGCTCCAGGACCATGGATTAGATTTAAAGCTTTCATTACACCCGAGCAATGCTAGTAATATATATATATATATATATATATATATATATATATATATTCGTTGAGATTGGTAAATTGTCGCAATTATTTTATTATTTCAAATATTCTTTCGGCTGAATCTGAGCTCCAGGACCATGGATTAGTTTTAAAGCTTTCATTACACCCGAGCAATGCTGGGCTATACTGCTAGTAATATATATATATATATATATATATATATATATTAGTTGAGATTGGTAAATTGTCGCAATTATTTTATTATGTCAAATATTCTTTAGGCTGAATCTGAGCTCCAGGACCATGGATTAGTTTAAAGCTTTCATTACACACAAGCAACGCCGGGATATCTTGCTAGTATGTCTGATAAAATCGTGGCAAGACGAGATGTTCTTATTAGCTTGTCAAAATTAATTATAATTTATTACCACTTTAGATGTGTTGAGTTTTTAATTTACTTATATCATATTGCTCTGGATAATATCCACTGAGCTCTCTATACAGATCTACACTATTTACATTGTTTGGACTATTATTCTCATCCTTATTGGCATTATTACGACGTTTCAGCTGTTGTACGCTCCAATATTCTTCAGGTTCCAAGAATGTCGAACCGAAAACTTTATCATTATGCTCACTGGGGTTATGTCATTCTGATTCCATGTTCGATGCTACTTCTGATAACTATGTAGGTATCTCCCTTTAACTTTGACTCTCTTTGGGTGAAGTTGTTCTTTAAAAAAAATCGGTAAACGTTAAAAGCAGTTACTGCAAATCGCTTGAAGACAGCACATGGTAGAAACCTAGGTCGCGTAGTAACTCATTTACAAATGAAGAATATTCAAAGGTTTTACAATACACTTGTATTGAACACTTCTTAATACAGATATCTACTGGTGTAATTTTATTATGACCAAAAACTAAGTAATTAAACAATCAATATATATATATATATATATATATATATATTCAGAAATTATAACATGAATATGTTATAATATCACAACAAAAGTAGCTATTTTGTTTCGACATGATGAAATTTATTTCAAGTTGAAGGATTTTGAAAGGTTAAAAACAAATCAAACCCCCTTAATCGGGGAGTCATTGTAGCAGAGAAAGTGTGGACCAATCATAGGAAAATCTTAAAAGTTATAATAGAATCTTAAAATCATAGCAAAATTCTAAAAATCAAAACAAAATCCTAAAATCATAGCAAGATCTTAAAAGTCATAACAAAATCCTAAAATCATAGTAAAATCCTAAAAATCATAATAAAAATTAAAATCATAACAAATTTTAAAAATCATAATAAAAGCTTAAATCCTAGCAAAATCCTAAAATCATAACAAAATCTTAAAACTTATGACAAAATCCTAAAACTAATAATAAAATCTTAAAATCATAGCAAAATCCTAAAAGTCATAATGAAATCATAAAATCATAAGAAATTTTTAAAAATCATAACAAAAGCTTAAAATCATACCAAAATCCTAACACCATAGCAAAATATTAAAAATCGCAACAAAACCTAAAATAATAACAAAATTCTAAAAATCATAAAATCTTAAAATCATAGCAAAATCTTAAAATTCATAACAAAATCCTAAAATCAGAGCAAAATCCTGAAAATCATAACAAAATCCTAACATCATAGCAAAATCTTAAAAATCCTAACAAAATTCTAACATCATCGCAAAATCCTCAAACTAAAAACAAAATCCTAAGATCATAGCAAAATCCTGAAAATCATAACAAAATCCTAAAATCATAACAAAATTTTAAAAATCCTAACAAAATTCTAACATCATAGCAAAATCCTAAAAATCATAAAAAAATCATAAAATCATAGCAAAATTTTAAAAATCATAACAAAATCCTAAAATCATAGCAAAATCCTAAAAATCATAAAAACTCAAAATCATAACGAATTTTTAAAAATCATAACGAAAGCTTAAATCATAGCAAAAGCTTAAATCATAACAAAATCCTAAAACTTATGACAAAATCCTAAAACTAATAACAAAATCCTAAAATCATAGCAAAATCCTAAAAATCATAACAAAATCCTAAAATCATGACAAAATCCTAAAAATCATAAGAAAACCCTAAAATCATAGCAAAATCCTAAAGTTCATAACAAAAATCCTAAAAATCATAACAAAATCTTAAAATTATAACAAAATGCTAAAAATCATAAAAATCTAGAAATTCATATTAAAATCCTAAAATCATAGCAATATATTAAAATTACAAACGAAGTAAATGAAAAACAAATCTGACAAAGGAAGATACGGTGGAAGAAAAAATCGAAAGAAAAAACGAAGTAAGGAAAAAAGAAACAAGAGAGAAAGAAAGAAACGCGGAATTGATCAAAATGAAAAACCGAAAATTAATTAAAGTAAGCGACACAAAAAAAGAAAGAAAAAATAAAAGGAAAAGTACAAACAAACAAAAAAAAAGAAAAATAAGTGAAACAAATGAGAAGAAAGGAAAGATAGAAAGATGCCCAAGAAAATATAAAAGACGAAAAAGAAAGATAAGGTGGAAGGGAAAACCGAAAGAAAAAAAACAAATAAAGAAGGAAGGGAAAACCGAAAGAAAAAAACAAAAAAAGAAGGAAGGAAGGAAGGAAAAAGAAAGAAAGAAAGAAAGAAACGCAAAATGGAGCAAAGGGAAAAAATGTAAATTAAATAAATAAAGAAAGCGACACAAAAAAAGAAAGAAAAAGCGAAAGAAAAAGAACAAACAAAAAAGAAAGAAAGAACGAAAGAAAAAGAACAAACAAAAAAGAAAGAAAAAGCGAAAGAAAAAGAACAAACAAAAAAGAAAGAAAAAGCGAAAGAAAAAGAACAAACAAAAAAGAAAGAAAGAAGCGAAAGAAAAAGAACAAACAAAAAAGAAAGAAAAAGCGAAAGAAAAAGAACAAACAAAAAAGAAAGAAAAAGCGAAAGAAAAAGAACAAACAAAAAAGAAAGAAAGAACGAAAGAAAAAGAACAAACAAAAAAGAAAGAAAAAGCGAAAGAAAAAGAACAAACAAAAAAGAAAGAAAAAGCGAAAGAAAAAGAACAAACAAAAAAGAAAGAAAAAGCGAAAGAAAAAGAACAAACAAAAAAGAAAGAAAAAGCGAAAGAAAAAGAACAAACAAAAAAGAAAGAAAGAAGCGAAAGAAAAAGAACAAACAAAAAAGAAAGAAAAAGCGAAAGAAAAAGAACAAACAAAAAAGAAAGAAAAAGCGAAAGAAAAAGAACAAACAAAAAAGAAAGAAAAAGCGAAAGAAAAAGAACAAACAAAAAAGAAAGAAAGAAGTGAAATAATAAACAAATCAGAAAAAAGATAGAAGGCCAAGAAAACAAAAAAAAAAAAGACGAAAAAGAAAGAAAGATAAAGTGGAAGGAAAAACCGAAATAAAAAAAAGTAAGAAAAAGAAATGAGAATGAAAATGAATGAAAAACGGAATGAAAGCATAAAAAAAGAAAGAAAGAAAGAAAGAAAGAAAGTGTGAATCGCACAAAAATAAGCGAAATAATAAAAAATCACGTGAGAAAAAAATAGGAAGAAAAAAATAGACAGAAGTGAAAGAAGTAAACAGAAAAAAAAGAAAAAAGTAGAAAAGGTGGAAGGAAAAAGCGAAAAAAAAAATTAAACGAAAAAGAAAGAAAGAAAGAATGAAAGAAAGAAAGAAAGAAAGAAAGAAAGGTCGTCAAATGCGACACCTTCATGTGAATGAAAGAAATGGGGAGAAAGATGGAATCATTAAAATAACGAAAACGATCAATGTAAAAAAGGGAGAGCAAACGCTCTAGGCGATCATGTCTCGAAAGAGACATGACTGACAGTGCAGAAGATTATCCCGCAGAATTTTGCCATTGCTTTCTGCAATAGACTGGTTACAAGGCTATAGAACCCAATCTGTCCTGTTATTTGACGCATAGCTAGAGGGAGAAGAGATGTATTATATTATTATGTATTATTACTTCATAACAATAGAAAAAACGATCCCCCATTTTATGACCAGCAGAAGCCTTAACCATGATTCCAACTATTATATTCAGTCAGTCAGTTAAATCTCATACGTGATCATGTCTAGAAAGAGACATGATTGACAGGGCAGAAGATTATCCCGCAGTTGCCATTACTTCCTGCCGTAGACTGGTTGCCAGCCAAGGCTATAGAACCCAATCTGTCCTATTATTTGACTCATAGCTAGAGGGAGAAGAGAATGTATTATGTTATTACATAGTAAGTAGTGTGGGATCAGTTCATTATTTCATAGGAACTGAAAACCGATCCCCCACTTTATGACCAGTAGAAGCCTTAATCATGATTCCAACTATTATATTCAGTCAGTCAGTTAAGTGCCATACGCGATACACGCTTGGGCGATCATGTCTCGAAAGACCTGCCTGGGCAGTTTATCCCTCAACTAGGTTGCCATTACTGTCCTATTATATAACTGTAGGGAAGAGACGGATTAATACCTTTCTCGAGGGTATTTGTGCGTAAGTGAATGCAAGGAATTCAACTTGAATTCGAACGCTGCACCCCGATCTCTCGTTCTGAGTCGATATCCACTGCACCACAACGCACATCCCCGAAAAGAAGAAAATGAAGAAAATGTAAGGAACAAATAAAAAAAAACCGAAAGAAACGCAAAAAAAAAGAAAGAAATACTAAATAAAAAAAAAAAAGAAATAACGAAAGGAAAAAAAAAGATGACAAAAAAAAAGAAATGAAAACCCCAAAATATATAAAATAATAAAACCGACCTGAAAGAAAGCAAGAAAGAAAAATTTAAACAGTGATTTACCTCAAAAGTTAAGAAAAAAATTATACTGAAAATGTCGGTAGACATCAAAGAAATAAATGGAAAACCCTCTTCTACAACCGAAAAAAAAAATTCTTTTTAAAGCGCTACTTCTAGTCTCACACCCCACCGGTTCTTGGTGGTGGGGGTCAGATAGTTTCTTCCCTCGACATACACACACATACAAACAAGCACATACACGCAGATATGTGTGCATATATATAAATATATAATCATATCTTTTAAAATGTGCTATATTTATGCGAAATTTCTCAATATCAGCGATAGAGTAGACGTATGTATGGCGTATAGATGCTGGTTCGAACCCTGCCGACGGGTGCGTTTTCTTTGTTGACTTAGTTGCAGTGAAATGACGAGGAAAATTACAGTCTCCTGTTCGACTTATACATCAATGCTGCATTTTGATGCCATTCTTGAAAGCTCTCACTATATAATTCCCTAAAAGATATTGATCGACAAGAATCAAAACTAATTTATAAATTGAACTTTGTCTGTGTGTGTGTCCGTTACCT
This sequence comes from Ascarosepion bandense, assembly GCA_037127315.1. Classification (NCBI taxonomy): domain Eukaryota; kingdom Metazoa; phylum Mollusca; class Cephalopoda; order Sepiida; family Sepiidae; genus Ascarosepion; species Ascarosepion bandense. The sequence goes on from JBBBDQ010000855.1 coordinate 666,464, forward strand.
ATAGACTATGAAACGGCTGAACCGATTTTCTTGAAAATTTACACAGCTGTGCTATAAGCGTCTGCGAGTGTTCTTAGCTAGGTTTTGTGTCGCGATACACCCGATAAATATCGATAATCGATAATCGGAAAAATCAGGTTATAGAAAGAATGATCCGATTTTAATCAAATTTGATACACTCATAGACAAAGACATAAGAAACGATATTCAGAAGTTTCAAGGTTGCAGTTCTTACAATAGTGCAGAAAATCGATAATATATATATATAAAAGGCAAGACGTTTGTGTGTGTTTTTGTGTCTGTTTATCTGTCTGTATTTTTTCAGCCCTTTTATTTTACTTTTTGCTTTGGCTCTAAGTAGGTATAATTGTAGTTCATAGTCTCAGCCATGATACCATTTACTCAGAAGACTTATTTAGCCTTCAAAATTCAGGTTACGACGAAAAAAACTTATTTGATATCGATACCAGGAAATCAAAATCTGACTTACATCCATTAATTTTTCTTTCAGTCTACGGTTTCGCTTTAACTGGAAACATCTATTGCTTTTTAGTCTTTCGTGCCAACGTCCAAAGAGTCTGAGCTCCAGGACCATGGATTAGTTTTAAAGCTTTTATTAAACCTAAACAAAGCCGGGTTATACTACTAGTAAGCAATATATTCGTTGCTTGATATATCTTTTTTTTCAATCGTTTCACCCAAAGCAAGGCAATACCGTCACTGATAAGAGAGTAAAAGACAGCATGAGAGTGAAGAGAAAGAACCAGTTTCAGAGAGCGGGTGTCAGAGAAAGAGCAAGAGAAAGATGGGAACACAGGTGTGAAGACAGTTGCGAAGGTAGAAAGAAAGGAAAAGAACAAGATATACAGGGTGATGAAGACAAAGAGAGAGAGAGAGAGAGAGAGTGAGAGAAAAGAGTGTGGAGAGAAAGACGAACCAGTTACAGGGGGTGTCAGAGAAAGAGCAAGTGAAGGATGGGAACACAGGTGTGAAGACAGTCGCAAAGGTTGAGAGAAAGGAATAGAACAAGATACACGGGTGATGTAGAAAGACTGGAGTCAAGTGGATAAGAGATGGGAATTGACATTGCATTTAAATTCCTGGAAGTTGTAGCCGTTGGCAAAGCAAGTATATGGAAAGAAGTTCCACAAGCGGGAAGTGCGAGAAAAGAAGCTGATAGAGTAGAATTGTCGGCTGCATTTGGTTGATCTAACTGTGAATGGGTGGTACCTTGTTGCCAGTCTGGTTGCACGAGTAAATTCTTGTGGCAGGGACACCAGTGATTTAAGTTCGTCAGAGCAGAAGCCATGAAAATATTTGTAGAAGAGACAGAGGGAAGCCACAGCCCGACAGTGAGAAAGTGGCTGGAGTCGAGCTGTCAGGTCGGAACCGATCACATTACAGATTCTCCTTTGGGGCCTGTCGAGTATATACTAAGGTCACACGAGTATATACTAAGACCATACGATACGAAAATGACTTTGGACTAGTCAGAATGAGCTGAGGTCACTATATAGGCCATATTGGAATTGTACCCAGATAACTATGAATGCTCTCACTCGAAGACCGTTTGAACTAAAGTTATTTCTAAAAAGGAACAGGAGCAATTTATAATGAACTGCACAGGACCAACGTCTACTCAACAGGAACAACTATATACAATAATTAATTTTGACAGTTTAATATACATTCTGACAGACGTATTAAAGCTAAGACACCAGACATACTGGTTAAAGATTTAAAATCATAGCAAATTTCTAAAAATCCTAACAAAATCCTAAAATCATAACGAAGTCCTAAAAATCATCATAAAATTTTAAAATCATAACAAAATTCTAAAATCATGGCAAAATCCTAAAAATCATACCAAAATCTTAAAATCTTACCCCCATGGATCATCAGCATGGATCATCAGCATGGATCAGCGTAAATCATAAAAATCGTAACAAAATCATGGTGGAACAAGCAGTGCAAAATATGAACTCAGAAATAACGATGCCTTATTTCTACACGTACAAAACACATTACTTGCTGAATAGTACATTAATAAAAACAGGACCGACGGCATTTATAATGGTCATAATCCGAAATGTAGATTATATAAACAATATATTAATACTGCTGCAACCAGACTAAATTTTGGGACATCTCAGAGACTCGACACCCTTCTTCCATTCAGGGTGGTCTATCATGGCAGTCCTTAGCTGTTCTATCGTCTCCATCTTTGTGTTCTCTAGCAATATGTCTACGAATGTATCTTCTCTTTACATCGCTTGGCTGCCAAGATACAAAATCAACGGCTTGAACTGAAGTGACTACATCGAATCAATTGCTGCATTTACTGCAAGACAATTTTCCAGGAATTTTTTCACGTCAGAATCCATCTTGCACATTTACAAACCAATTATTCGCCGGTGTATTGAATACTGAAACCATGTCTGATCTTATCCCCCGGTAGCATTTCTCTACATTTATTGGCAAAACCCTGCCGAAGAATCTGCAATGTAACCAATCTTGATCAGGCATCTTGGCTTCAGTTACTTTCTAACTTTCTTTCCTCTGACTTTTCTACAAATATTTTTGTCGGGACAAGAAATTAAGAACTAAAACCATTTGGGGAAAAAACCAAAGTAAAATTGCACACCAACAAAATTAAATTCAAACTACTATTCACAAACCAAATGCGAAAAGCAAATCCTGAGTCCTGATTGGATTAAAAACAGAAAATTCATAATGACGCTATTTCACATCTAAAAGCGAAAATGCAAACTGGACCGGTCACATGACCAGATTGAATTACTTAAGAACATTTTATGACCTTGATGGGAGCCGCGAGACGAAACAACTAAAATGTAACTTCAACTTCAAATTGACCCTTGTTCTCTTTCTCCTTATCTCTTTCAACAATTACTACTAAGAACATTTTCTACATTTCTTGATGCCCATAACTTTATCATGGAACACAGACTCTACCCTTAACTTCTTAAAAATGTTTCTAATTGCACTATATATCTATACACCAATCTTCCCTGCTATTCGATCTATAGTCGGGTGGAGAAGAAATGAAAAAACAGATTTTTTTAAGTGAAAATAAATTCAATGAGTTCAACTGGAATTCGAACTTGGCTCTCTGATTTCCAGAAACCTATAACTTTAAACTTTTTTCAAAAGATAGAATTAAGTAGTAGTATGCGAAAATTTCGTCTACGGTTATATCGTGTTGAATACACCGGTTCCCGTCCGATCACCGAAGTTAAGCAATATCAAGTCCTGGTCAGTACTTAAATGGGTGACTATTTAGGAATACCAGGTGCTGTAAACATAAGGACCAAGAATGGTCCTCCAGGTTTGGGAGTTTGAGGGGTTGGGTGCAAGGCTAACAACCTTACTCCGTACAAAAGCAGTTTGTTACAGCAACAAAAAGTTGCTACCCTATGCACCATTGGGTATGATGATGTGAAAATTTTACATTTTCACTATTTGAATTTTCTCATGGATTATAATTCTTAAGTCAATAATTGAATACACTCTTTGTGAGCTCCATGGCTATAAAATACCCATGGAAACTCCATTCTATTGTTAAATGGTGAAGTTTAAAAAACTTTAACAAAATATTACAATAACAATGGTAAATATGAATACAGGTCATTATTTAAAGAAGTAAGAGGGTACAAATGAAAAAATTAAAAATTGATAAGTTTTCCATTTAACGGAGGCAGAAATAACATATGAAAGTTTATTCGCCTCCTCTATCTAACCATTTTTTTTTTGCTTCCCAAAAACCAAACAGTGCCCTTGATATATATTTTCGTCCATCTCTGCTCGCAATCAAATAGGAATGGTGCATTGTTTATCTGATGCAATGACGTGAGAAAGTTATCACTTCGACTTTCGTTTATTTATTTCATTCTTTGTCTTCATGTTCCTTCCCTAAAACCAAACAGTGTCTGCGATATACCGTCAATCTTTGCAATTAAACAGGAATGGTTCATTATTTATCTGAAATAATGGCATGAGGGTATTATCGCCTTTGATATATTTCCTTTATTTTCTTTCTTTTTTCTTTTCCCTAAAACCAAACAGCACCTTTGATATATCTTTTTACCAGTTTATCCTTGCAATCAAACAGGAACGGTTCATTGTTTATCTAAGGTAATGGCAAAAGGGTATTATCGCCTTTGATATAAGTCCTTTTTATTTATTTATTTCTTCTTTTCCCTAAAACCAAACAGCACCTTTGATATATCTTTTTACCAGTCTATCCTTGCAATCAAACAGGAACGGTTCATTGTTTATCTAAGGTAATGGCATAAGGGTATTATCGCCTTGTAGTTTCATTCTGTGTCTGCTATCAGCACTGTATCATCTGCGTACCTTATGTTGTTTAAATTGTGGCCTCTGATGACTAATCCTGGCATATCTTTTAGGGTCCTCAGAATAGTCTCGCTGTACAAGTTGAATAGATCCAGTGAAATGATACGTCCTTGTCTTACGCCCCTTTCAATCTTTGTACATCTGCTGAATTCGTTACCTGTCCGTATGCAGGCGGTTTGCTGTCAGTAGAGATTCTTGATTACTCTATAGGGGTGATAATATCCGCTATTAATGCTTAAAATATACTATAGTGGTCATGCATAGACTTAGTATATCTTAGCTAATTTTAAGTTAATCTCACAGACGATTTGTAATGATTCCTATTCATACTTAAAGTCAAATCTATATTTAATACAAGAATAAAGATAGCTTATTGCATACGTGCGTTGTGGTGCAGTGGATATCGACTCGGAACGCCAGATCGGGGTGCCGCGTTCGAATTCCTGTTGAATTCCTTGCATTCACTTACGCACAAATACCCTTGGGAAAGGTATTAACCCGGCTCTTCCCTTCAGTTATGGGTTAAATAATAGAACAGATTTCCTTCTTCTATAGCCTTGCCTGTCAACCAGTCTACTGTAGAAAGCAATGTGGGATAATCTTCTGTCCAATCAGTCATGTCTCTTTCGAAACATGATCGCCCAAAGCGTGTATCACGTATGGCACTTAACTGACTGACTGAATATTATAGTTGGAAACAAAGCTTCTAGTGTCATAAAGTGGGGGATCGGTTCTCTATTGTCATGAAGTAATAAACTGATCCCCCACTAATTACTACTTATTCATATAATAATGATATAATCTGTCTCTTCTCACTCCATCTATGTGTTGAATAGCAGGATAGATTAGATTCTTCTGCCCAGTCAGTCATGTCTCTCTCGAGACATGATCGCCCAAAGCGTGTATCCCGTATGGCACTTAACTGACTGACTGAACATAATAGTTGGAAACAAAGCTTCTAGTGTCATAAAGTGGGGGATCGATTCTCTATTGTCATGAAGTAATAAACTGATCCCCCACTAATTACTACTTATTCATATAATAATGATATAATCTGTCTCTTCTCACCCCATCTATGTGTTGAATAGCAGGATAGATTAGATTCTTCTGCCCAGTCAGTCATGTCTCTCTCGAGACATGATCGCCCAAAGCGTGTATCACGTATGGCACTTAACTGACTGACTGAATATTATAGTTGGAAACAAAACTTCTAGTGGGCATAAAGTAGGAGATGGATTCTATATTGTTATGGAGTAATAAACTGACCCCCCCCCCCATTAATTACTATGTATTGATATAGTAGTTTAATATAATCTGTCTCTTCTCACACCATCTATGTGTTGAATACCAGGATAGATTGGATTCTGTATCCTTGGTTGGCAACCAGTCTACCGCAGAAAGTAATGGCAAACTAGTGCGGGAAAATCTTCTGCCTCGTCAGTCATGTCTTTTTCGGGACATGATCGCCTAAGCGTGTATCATGTATGACACTTAACTGACTGACCTGGAACCATGATTAAGTCTTCTACTGGTCATAAGGTGGGGGATCGGTTTTCAATTGTTACGAAGTAATAAACTGATCTCCCATTTATTAATACGTGATAATATAATACATCTCTTCCCCTTCTAGCTATGAGTCAAATAAGAGGACAGATTGGGTTCTATAGTCTTGGCTGGCAACCTACTTCGGGATAATCTTCTGCCCAGTCATTTATGTCTCTTTCGGGACATGATCGCCCAAGCGTATATCATGCATGACATTTAACTGACTGAGTGGATCGGCTGAAAGGTTTCAACAATTTGTAGATGAAATGACAAGATGTAACAGCAAGTTCTATGCTGACGTTTCTGCGGTAGACTGGTTGCCAACCAAGGCTATAGAACTGAATCTGTCCAGCTGCAGCTAAAGAGAGAAGCAGCGGATTAATGTTTTTCGCAAGGTTATGTGCGTGTATGGGAATGCAACGAATTAAACTGGAATTCGAATTCGGCTCTCCAATATGTCGTTCTGAGACGATATCCACTGCACCACAATGCACATCCATCTTTTAGCCGATTCAGGACTGCACTTAAATTCTTAAAGTCTTTGTACCAGAAAGCAAAGTTCAGCAGAACATGAAAGCATTTATAAAAAATGCACAGAGAATCTGCATCATGAAATAGACTGAAGCTGAGATGCCAGATCAGGAACAATAACATTGCAGATTCTGCTTTGTATTTTATTTTTATGGTGAAACACACTTATTTTTCAGATAATGGGCTCTCCCTCCTATATTGATAAGAGTTGACAGGAAGTTTACTCGAGAAATTCTTGGGAAGTTTTTAGGTGTTCTTAGAAGTTCTAGAGAGTTCTTTAGAGTTCCGTTGGAGTTCAGTAGAACTATTAGTTAGTTCCAGTTTGGACATAGTTGGACTAAGGCAGTTGATATTAGTCGGCAGTTAACCGAATATTAAGGAGTCAGCTTACAGTGGAAGATTACTAAGCTCCTAACATTTTGGGTGCGTTAAGTCGATTAGCAACCGACATTAGCACGATTATAACCTTCAGTGCGAAAACTACTCCACAACACACGTAACCCCCTTCACCTCCAGTATTTTCATCCTTCTCTTATTCATACTCTGACACCCACTGTATCGTGTTCTTCTTCTTTTTCGCTTTCCTGAAACGTGTTATGGGGAAACACACCTATTCCTCAAATAATGAACTCTCTCCAGGAAGTTAACTCAAGAATTTCTTGGGAAATTCATAGGAGTTCTTAAAAGTTCTTTAGAGTTCTATTAGAGTTCAGTAGAACTACTAGACATTTGATATTAGTCGGCAGTTAGCCGAATACTAAGGAGCCAGCTTACAGAGGAAGATTACTACGTTCCTAACATTTTGGGTGCGTTAAGTCGATTAGCAACCGACATAGCGCGGTTATAACCTTCAGTGCGAAGACTACACCAGAACAAAGGAAGAGATGTCAGTCAAGGGCCATACGTGATACACGCTTGTGTGATCATGGCCTATAAGAGACATGACTGACAGAAAATTTTCCCGCAATAGGTTGCCATTATTTTCTGAGGTAGATTGATTGTCAGCTAAGATTATGGAACCCAACCTGTCTTGCTATTTAACCCTGTTATGGTGAAACACCTATTCCTCAGATAATGGACTCTCTCTCTCTCTCTCTCTCTCTCTCACTCTCTCTCTCTCTCTCTCTCTCTCTCTCTCTCTCTCTCGTATATTAATAAGAGTTAACAAGAAGTTAACGCCAGAAGTTCTTGGGAAGTTCTTAGGAGTTCTAGAGAGTTCTTTAGAGTTCTATTGGAGTTCAGTAGAACTATTAGTTAGTTCCAGTTTGGACATATTTGGACTAAGGCAGCTGATATTAGTCGGCAGTTAGCCGAATATTAAGGAGTCAGCTTACAATGGAAGATTACCAAGTTCCTAACATTTTGGGTGCGTTAAGTGTCGATTAGCAACCGACATAGCACGATTATAACCTTCAGTGCGAAAACTACTCCACAACATTTATCAAGAGCCTCAAAATAGCATAACCACTAGACCGGATATGACAGTATTATTCCAATATCGTCTATGGTCACCCAAAGCCCAAAAACTTCAAGTAAATTTATGCCAGACATTGACGTATGTGCTATATTGGGCAGCATGATTTTTTTTATCGAATTATTCAGGGGTAAAATAACGCGTCAGTGAAGGAGGTAGAAAAAGGCATACGGTGTCGATTATATAGCCCCCTCCATATATTGCGACGATCGACGCATAACCACAAGTCGTATATCTGAAGTATAAAAGCAACATTTCGAAATGAAATATTCATAAATACATGACTTGTATAAAATTTTGGTTAACGTTATCACCTGAATGAGCGCATGTTTAATATATACATTAATTTGGCTACAAATGCAGGTAGTCAAGCGTGTATGTCTATTTGGTGATTGGACACAAGCAAGGTTACGAGAATGTGCGGCCGTCGACAAATGTTTGAAAATATCTATTTCCCCGGCGTCTTTTAGGGAGAAAGGGAATTTGCTTTGGTGTACAACATTTGCTTAGAATCGACATATTTCACTTGACATATTATCATTCTCTTTTTTTCTCCCTCTTCATATATATATATATATGTATATAGTACTGTGCAAAAGTTTTAGGGAAAGAACTATTTTATCTTTTATGAAGCATATTGACAGAAAAAAAAACAATTTAATTAAAGTAATTTTATTTGATTTCCTCAAAAAATGCTTTAACAAGAAAAAAAATACTTGTTACAAAATAAATTTTTAATATTCAATATAATAGCCTTTCCCTTTGAAATAATAAAATAATTGCGACAATTTACCAATCGCACCTAGTGTATATAATATATATATATATATATATATATATATAGTACTGTACAAAAGTATTAGGACAAGAACTATTTTATCTTTTGTGAGACATCAAAATAAAGCTTAAAACCACCCCTGTCCTAACACTTTTGCACACTACCGGTCGTGTGCAAAAGTATTAGGACAGGAGTGACTATCTTAAAAACCTCACTGAAATTAGAATACAGGGTGAAAAGCCAAGTAAATTCATAATAAAGATAGATTATTTAAAACTAGATGTAAAAGAAATGTATTAAAAAGAAGTTATATTTAATTTTTCCTAATATTTTGAAACTACTCATTATTCTATTATCCTTGGATATGACTAACTTTTTGCTTATTCCGCCCTCTCGAATTGATAAATCTAATGTGAATTTGCATAACACATTTGTGAACAAATACAAGCTGCTTGGCAGGAGATACCATTAGATATATTAAAGAAGCTTGTGATGTCAATGCCTGACCGAATGAAGGCTGTGATCAAAGCAAAAGGCTATTATACTAAATATTAAATTTATTTTGTAACAAGTATTTTTTCTTTGTGGAGTAAATCAAATAAACTAAATTAAATTATTTCCTGTCAATATGCCTCATAAAAGATAAAACAGTTCTTGCCCTAATACTTTTCCGCAGTACTATATATATATATAAATATATATATATATATATATATATATATATATATATATTCTAAACATATGCTGTTAAATATAAGAGACAATGAATGTCTATTATGTTTAATCATGAGCCGTTCTAAATGTCGTATTTTTGCTTTAATTTCAGTTGAAAATAAAGACAAAAATTCTCCAACATTTGGATAATTATTTATTGATTTTCTTCTAAGCTTTCGGCTCACATAAGTCACCTTCAGAGAGGTTGTTTAAACTGAAATATTATAACATCCACCATCACCGACGATTTTATTTTGTGTTGACATAAAACTCCGCTTGGCAACGGCAATAGTTACCAAAAATAATAAACGCAGTTCTTAAATTTGCGATGCGGTTTTATGACGTCACATCGCGGGATAGCGCGAAATGACAACAAAACCATGTAGTCAAATGCAATGTAATATGTTATTTCCTGTTTTAAATTTGATTTTATTGAGTATTGGTTGTTTAGATTTGGTTCCTCTTACTGTGTGTATGAGTAAGGATCACGTATTGTTGACCAAAATCTGTCTGATATTACCTACATGTTTATGTTTTGCAGAGAAATTATGTTTGATAGTACTCTGATCAGAAAGATGAAATGTAAGTCTACGGGAGAGCGTGGTTGTAGTAAAACCAATATATGTACTAGTTTTTTTATTAGTATCAGAGATGCAATCTCTGAATGGGCATGTAAATTGGTACACTACATTGGTTTTTTGTACAGAATTTAGTTTAGTGCTTGTTGGGTTATTATAGACTATGAGGTCAATTGTTTTAAACTTTTTATAATATATAATGAGTTTAATTTGATTATTACTTTCCACTGGTTTTACATTTCTATGTATTATGTTTTTGAGAGTTTTTTCATCTTGTTTATAATTATTATGTATTTGGTTGCAATAGTATAAGTTAATGTTTTGTTTATTTTGATGTAAACCATTATTATTAATATTATCATTATTGTTAGAGCTATTGTTAATTTTGTTGAGATACATTTTAATTTGTTGATCAATAATGGAGTTAGGAAATTCATTATTGACAAGTGTTTGCTTAATGTTGTGTAATTCTTTATAAAATATAGATTTGGAAGAAGATATCATTTGTGTGCGTTGAAGTAAGTTTTTTATAACAGCTAACTTATATCGTTGGGGCATTCACTATTATAATTAAGAAGACACGAATTTATGCTAGTTGGTTTCCTATATAGAGAAGTAGTAAATGTATGTGTGCTAGAATAAATTAATACATGAAGGAATGGGATTTTGTTATTAATATTAAGTTCTAATGTAAATTTGAGGACGGAGTGACTTTCAAATTTGTTTTTAAGATATTTAATTTGATCGATATTCTTAGCTAAAACAAAGATATCATCTATGTATCTTACATATATAGAGGGTTTATTGTTAATAATTATTTTATTTTCTAGATTTGCCATATAATAATTAGAAAAGAGCGGACCTAAAGGAGATCCCATCGCAATACCATCTATTTGTGTATAAATATTGCCTAAGGGATCGTGAAAGGGTACTTGTGTGGTGCATGCTAATAATAGTTTTTTTTAATATAGTGGGTTTAATATTGATTGATGGGAGAGTAGCATGATTGTATACATCACGAATAATAATGTCAATTGTTTCCTGGACGGGAAACATTTGATTAAAGGGGTTTTGCTTTTTTTTAACCTTTTATAACCATTGAATTTGATATAAACCACGTCACTTGACAAGACACAAGAAGTGTCGAAATAAAATAGCTACTTTTGTAGTGATATTATAATATATTCATGTTATAATTTCTGACTATATATATATATATATATATACAGAGAGATAGATATATATTTTCTGTTTTGTGATGTCACTATCAAATGTTTCTCATCCTGTCTCTCTGAGCTTCCCATACCTTTTGCTGTCTCTCTTCATTCCTCTCTCTTCAATCTCTCTTCCTATATACGCACATATATATATATAAAGAGAGAGAGAGAGAGAGAGAGAGAGAGAGAGAGAGAGAAATCTTTACTCACAGTTGTCAATATTAACTTTTTCTCACATCCTCTCAGTATGCTCCCCATTCCTTTCTTTCCCTTTGTATACTTATATACATATATATATATATATATATATATATATATGTGTGTGTGTGTGTGTGTGTGTGTGTGTGTGTGTGTGTGTGTGTGTGTGTGTGTTTACAGAGAGAGATATCTTTCTTAGAGTTGTCAATATTTTTCTCATATATATATATATATATATATATATATATATATATATATATGGAGGGAGAGGAATAAGAAGAGAGACACAGAGAAAGATATGGCAACATACGGAGATGTGAGAAAAATATTGACAACTCTAAGAAAGATATCTCTCTCTGTAAACACACACACACACACACACACACACACACACATATATATATATATATATAAGTATACAAAGGGAAAGAAAGGAATGGGGAGCATACTGAGAGGATGTGAGAAAATATATATATATATATAATGTATCGAGGCAGCAGATAATTTTCTAAACATATACTGTTAAATATAAGAGACAATGAATTTCTATTATCTTTAATCATGAACCGTTATAAATATCGTATCTTGGCTCTAATTTCAGGTGTAAAAAATTCTCCAACATTTTGACAATTTTTTATTAAGTTGGTTCTAAGCTTTCGGCTCACATGAGGCAACTTCACAGAGGTTACAAGGACGTTAACATAAAACATCCACCATCAAAAACGATTTTATCTTGTGTTGCCATAAAACTTTGCTAAGTAACGATAACAGTTTCCAAAAATAGCAAACGCAGTTCGCAAATTTGTAATGCGGTTCTATGACGTCACACTGCGTGAGAGCTCGAAATGATAACAGAACCATATATTTAAATGTGTTGTGACCAGATTTAATCGTGATTTTATTAAGTCTGTGTTGTTTGGATTTAATGTAGATGGCCTCCAATATCTGAAGGGACTTTTTACTGTGTGTATGAGTGAGGATTATTGTATTGTTGACTAAAATCTGTCGGATATTACCTACATGGCTATGTTTTTCTAAGAAATGTTGTTTAATAGAACTCGGATAAGAAAGGTGACAGGTTAGTCGACGGAAGAGAGAGGTTGTAGTAAAATCATTATATATAGTGGATTTAATATTAGTACCAGAAATACAATCTCTGAGGCTCATGTTAATTAAAGATGGCTCATGTGAGCCGAAAGCTTAGAACCAGCTTTGATAAAAAATTATCCAAATGTTTGAGAATTTTTGTCTTTATTTTCATCTGAAATTAAAGCCAAAATACGATGTTTAGAACGGCTCTTGATTAAACATATTAGACATTCATTGTCTCTTATATTTAACAATATATATATATATATATATATATATATAGTCATCCGCAGACAGATCTGTTTCGTTGTATCACAGCTCATCAGTACTGTTACACTCCGATTACTTTTTAACCCAGGATTGAAACCCGACCGAATTTAGTGGGCGTTCGGTAGAAGAAGGCAGACTTTTTAGCGTGTATATTGTCATTATACCCGCCCAATAGCCAGAGTGCTCTAATCCATTACTGAATGAGCGATGCGTACATGCCAGAGTAGCTACTGTTTTTCAAAGCCTACCATTCTTCCAGTGTGCTCAATATATATATATGAAGTTGTGGACATGGTTGAAAACAAGACACTTAGAAATGGTTAAGATCTTTTGTCACTTTGTGTTTTATCTTCTTAATAAACTATCTTTGTGCGTTTTTCTTTCAATTCGTCTTTTAGGATATCCACGAATTTTTTTTAACTGCTTTTTACAACGGAGACAGATTTTATTTTCGTGGAAATCCTAAAAGTCGAATTGAAAGATAAACAAACAAAGATAGTTTATTAAGAAGATAAATCACAAAGTGGCAAAAGATCTTAACCATTTCTAACTGTCTGGTTTTCAATATACATATATATATATATATATATATATATATATATATATATATATATATTGATTGATTGTTTAATTACTTAGTTTTTGGTCATAATAAAATTAGACGACTGCAAATTTGTATTAAAAAGTGTTCACTACAATTATATTGGAGAACCTTTGAATATTCTTCATTTGTGAACGAGTTATTACGCAACCCAGGTTTCTACCATGTGGCAGGCCTATATATATATATATATATATAAGGTGTGCTATATTTATAGAATAAAGTGCTCACTATCAGTGATAGAGCGTATGTAAATATAAAAGAGTGAACATCGAAGTCAACACTCAGGGGCGACAGACTGTTTCATGCTAAGCGCAATCATCAGGCCCCATGTGTGGAGTTTTCCTTCGACTCTTTATATATACGTGTCAGTGGGGCATTGTGGATAATCCACCGACGATACAACACCCATTACAATAAATAATAAATAAAGTAATATAAATAATTAATAAAAAATCATAATAAAAATAAATTTAAAAAAGTGATAGAATATAAAATAAATAAATCCAAAAATATAAATTAATCATCAAAAAACAAAAGAATAAACAAATAAAAAGTCAAATGGATTTACTTTAATAAATAAATAACCAAGCCACTCCAGCCAAAATATCAGTTAGAAGGATTACCCACAACGTATATACAAATAGCCGAGGAAAAATTCGACACATGTCGCATGACAGTCTGTCGCCCTTGAGTGTTGACTTCAATGTTCACTCTTTTATATATATATATATATATATATATATATATATATATATATATATATTTCTCTCCTTTCACGCTTATGGTTTTGTTTTTTTTATTTTTCCATTATGTATGATATCATTAAGATATTAAATTTTAGGTACATCAATATATATGTTGTCGACATTTTAGACGGCATATTGATAGAAATATTTTGTCCAAAGTGTGTGCGGGTTGCATTAAAAACGACAGACACTTGTCTGTCGTTTTTAATGCAACCCGCACACACACATGGTTAAGTTTTTATGTAATTTTCCATTTGTTCCTACACGTTTTTTTCTTTTCTTTTCAGAACATAAAAATTGTTTTTCTGGGCGTTTTTGGCTATACTTTTAGCCATTATCAAGGATGAATGTCATTTTACGGGTAGCAGAATTTATGTTTGAAGTGTAGTGGTATAAATTACAAACATTATGTCTGCTTATTTTAATTTTTTTTTCATGATCACAGATAATCTTTCGCGTATTATATTTGAAAGATGTAAGAAATGAGCTGCAACTTTGACAGATTATTTTATTATTCATTTCACGATGTTCCCAAGTACTTTCAATCTCCTTCCGATATCATCTTCAGTGGTGTGAATTTTTCATGCATTAACACGTGCATGGTCATGACATTACAACATAAAAAATCCATTTGGGGTAATTTTCCCATTCTCAGAGATAGGGCAGGAACAGTGCGGGTTCGTCAAGGACACTGGAACAAGGAACGCCGTATTCATGATTAGGATGCTCTCTGAAAGGGCATTACAAATGAAGAAAGACTTGTACCTATGCTTCATTGATTACGCGAAAGCATTCGACAAAATACGGCACAAAGAATTGATGGAGATGCTAGGCAACCTCGACATTTTCGGCAAAGACATAAGAATAATCAAGAATCTCTACTGGCAGCAAACGGCCTGCATACGGACAGGTAACGACCTCAGTAGATACACAAAGATAGAAAAAGGCGTAAGACAAGGATGTGTCTTTTCATCGGATATGTTCAACCTATACAGCGAGAATATTTTGAGGACCCTAGATGACACGCCAGGATTTGTTATTGGAGGCCACAACCTGAACAACATAAAATATGTGGACGATACAGTACTGATTGCGGACACGGAAAGGAAACTGCAAGATCTCATACAGAAAGTAGCAGTGGAGAGTGACAAGAAGGGACTACAAATAAACTTTAAGAAAACTGAGTGCATGGTCATCAGCAAAAGATACAACCCCAAATGCCAAATACAGGTGGGGGGTAACAGAATCAAACAAGTACAAGAATTTAAGTACCTAGGAAGTGTTCTAACAGGAGATGGAAAGTGCGACACGGAGATCCGAAGGCGAATTGGCATGGCAAAGGACGCGTTCCAGAAGATGAGCAAAATACTAACACACAGGAAACGAAGAAAAGAGTGCTAGACTGCTACGTGATGTCAGTTCTTCAATACGGCTGTGAATGCTGGACAATATCATCGAAAATGAGGACAAAACTGGAAGCGGCCGAAATGTGGTTCTACAGAAGGATGCTACGGATATCGTGAACTGAGCATACAAGCAACGACGACGTGTTAGAAAGAATGGCAACAAAAAGGAAATTGATGCTGAGCATCAGAAAGAGACAACTGAAGTTCCTGGGACATGCAATGAGGAAGGAGAGCCTGAAGAACCTGATACTGACTGGACAGATAGAAGGAAGGAGAGACAGAGGAAGGCAGCGGATAACATATTTGCAGGGTCTGATCAGGTGGATGACGGAACGGGGTTTGCCAGGAGCAACAGGAGCAAACATACTAAGAGACACAAGGGATAGGGAGACGTGGAGAGCCATGATCGACTACGTCCTGAAGGGACAGGGCACATAGAAGAAGAAGAATAATTTGTCAACTGTTATATTTAGAGCAAGAAGAAAATTTACAGGAATTTTTAGCAACACAGTTTTGCGGTTATTTTTTGTTACTACAACTCACATCCCTGAAGATGATCTCGGAATGAGATTGAAAGTACTTGGGAACATCGAGAAAGGAATAAAAAATATCACCTGTCAACATAGAAGCTCACTTCTGACATCTTTCAATTATAACACGCAATATATTATCCGTGAGTATGAATGGATTTTATGAAAAATAAACAGACACAATGTTTGCAATTTATTTAATCTGATATTTCTAAAAGAAAATTCGCTGCCTATATGCAGACTCAAATATATATATATATATATATATATATATATTAGTCATCCACATACAAGCCCGTTTCGCTGTATCACAGCTCATCAGTGTGGCTATATATATATATATATATATATATATATATATGTGTGTGTGTGTGAGCGAGTGTGTTTATGTGGTTAACAATTTGAAGATCTTCGGAATTTCACAAACAGCTCCATTTTCTTTTAAACACGAATGAATTACTTAGATGCCCACCCAAAACCCTGGCCTGATTGCGTGCAGGTTAAAATGAAATCACGCACCCGAACACCTAAATACTCCTATCGACTCTTCATAGCATATTTCACCCAACCCTGATCTCTCTAACCCTACCCAGGACCCTCTCAACGTACTCAGAGAATCAAAGAAACGTACATGCAAATTAATTTATGGGAGTGAGTACACTGGGAGACAGAAATCACTGTCGTTAAAGTTCCTCCCGTTTGACTGTTGGGCGGTCCGGATACCGGGGTATATTTTACACCTGCCCCAGTTTCTTAATATCTATATCAGACTAATCATGGCTATTTGTCTCAGTAATAATAATAATAATAATAATAATAATAATAATAATAATAATAATATATATATATATATATATATATATATATATATATATATATATATATTGTTTAATTACTTAGTTTCTGGTCATAAGATTAGACCAGTGCACATTTGTATTAAAAAGTGTTCAATGCAATTATATTGTAGAACTTTTGAATATTTTCTATTTGTAAACGAGTTATTACGAAACCTAGGTATCTACCATCAGTGGTGACTTCAGGTAAAAACCTAGGTCGTGTGTTCAGGCGTTCGATGGTAGAAGCATAGGTCGCGTAATAACACA
The DNA here is from genome assembly GCA_037127315.1 of Ascarosepion bandense. Lineage (NCBI taxonomy): Eukaryota > Metazoa > Mollusca > Cephalopoda > Sepiida > Sepiidae > Ascarosepion > Ascarosepion bandense. The sequence continues at coordinate 683,621 of JBBBDQ010000855.1, forward strand.
CGACCTAGCTTTTTACCTGAAGTCACCACTGATGGTAGAAACCTAGGTCGAGTAATAACTCGTTTACAAATAGAAAATATTCAAAAGTTCTACAATATAATTGCATTGAACACTTTTTAATACAAATGTTCACTGGTCTAATCTTATTATATATATATATATATATATATATATGTTCCATTTGTAAACCAGTTATTACGTGGCCTATGCTTCTACACCTGAACACCTGATATATATATATATATATATATATATATATATATATATATATATATATATATATACATACATTAAAACATGTACAAACTACAATCTACAACAAAATTGTACATTGTGTTTCGACATTGATATATCAATATGATATATGCCTGATGAAAGTCCTATGATACGACGACCGAAACCTTTTGTTAACATCAATGATGAAGACAACAGTGCGTATAGTGTAGATAATATTTTGCAAGTCGGACCACCGAACACTTACAATCAGCCAAAAATTTCCCAGCACACCCCGCATAAGGCATGATCAGAGCTGCTGTCGATTTTTCTCAGACGAGAATCTACTAATCGGGGGAACTCAACCTGGGTTCCTCCTGAACGAATGCAGCGAAAAAAGTATTTGTTAATTAGTCAAAGCATAGACTTGTGGCTCTTTGCCCGAAGGCAGAGAAATCAACAGTTAGAGCGATGGCTCGCTTGATAATGAACTGCCTCCCCACTGAGGCGGAATCAGGCACAAGGCATTTTAAAGTAGGGTCTCAGATCCCTTAAGCTCGGCCAGATATATTCTGTAGACTCTGCACAATGCAGGAACAGGGCTGCTGTCGATTTGCCTCTGTTGAGGCTCTAACTTTCGATGGAATCTCGTCTGGGTTCCTCCTGTACGAAGGCAGTGACGAAAAAAGCTACCAACCAATCCGACCCGAGACTTCTGGCTCTTTGTCCAAAGGCAGAGAAAACTACAATCAGAGCGATGACTCACTCGATATTTAAGTGCCTTCCCACTGAGGTGGAATGCTCTTTCTTAAGTGTGCTCTCAGATCTCTTAATCTTCGCCAAAAATATCCTGTAGACCCTGCACAAGGCTAAATATTGGTTTCTGTCGATTTTCCTTAGATGTGGTTCTACCATATGGCGGAGGCCTGTCTGGGTTCCTCCTGCTCAAAGGAAGTGAGGAAGACGTAGTCTGCTGCCGATTCTCGTTGTCGATGTATATATCTTCTATTGATGAGTTCTTATTCTTGAAAGGTATGTTCATCTCCACAACATCAACTGAAAAGACAGTATTCACATTATTCGGACTATTGTCCTCATCTTTGTTGCCATTTGTACGACGTTTAATAATAGATCATTCTATTTGTCTATATTTCTGAGATGAGGTAGTATTTACAGTATTTACATTATTCGGATATTTGTCCTCATCTTTGTTGTCATTTGTATGATGTTTAATAATAGATCATTCTATTTGTCTATATTTCTGAGATGAGGTAGTATTTACAGTATTTACATTATTCGGATATTTGTCCTCGTCTTTGTTGTCATTTTTATGACATTTTGGCCGTTGTACCCTCCTGCCTTCTTCAGGTGTGAGGAATTTCACAACGAACCCTTTATTACAATCACTGGGGCATATCATTCTGATCCCTTTCGTAGTAATGCCGCTATTGGAAATCATGAGTTATCTCCCTCTAACCCTGCATGTTACTTCTGCAGTAGCCTCCTATTGAACTCACAAAACTTTGGGTTAAGTCACAGAAACTAACTAACGTCTATATCCACTGGGGCATGTGTAACAAAGGGTTCGGTTCGAAATTAAGACAACTGAAGAAGGCCGGTGGGTAGAGCGGCCGAAACGTCGTACAAATGGAAACAAAGATGAGGGCAGTAGTCCGAATTATGTAAATAGTGTAAATACTACCTCATCTCAGAAATATAGACAAATAGAATAGTCTATTATTAAACGTCGTACAAATGGCAACAAAGATAAGGACAATAGTCCGAATAATGAAAATTGTGTAAATACTACCTCATCTCAGAAATATAGACAAATAGAATGATCTATTATTAAATGTCGTACAAATGGCAACAAAGATGAGGACAATAGTCCGAATAATATAAATACTGTAAATACGACCTCATCTCAGAAATATAGACAAATAAAATGATCTATTTTTAAACAAAGTAAAATGGCAACAAAGATGAGGACAATAGTCCGAATACTGTAAATACTGTAAATACTACCGCATCTCAGAAATATAGACAAATAAAATGATCTATTATTAAACGTCATACAAATGGCAACAAAGATGAGGACAATAGTCAGAATAATGTAAATATTGTAAATACTACCTCATCTCAGATATATAGACGAATAGAATGATCTATTATTAAACGTCGTACAAATGGCAACAAAGATGAGGACAATAGTCTGAATAATGTAAATACTGTAAATACTACCTCATCTCAGAAATATAGACGAATAGAATGATCTATTATTAAACGTCGTACAAATGGCAACAAAGATGAGGACAATAGTCAGAATAATGTAAATATTGTAAATACTACCTCATCTCAGAAATATAGACAAATAGAATGATCTCTTATTAAACGTCATACAAATAGCAACAAAGATGAGGACAATAGTCAGAATAATGTAAATACTGTAAATACTACCTCATCTCAGAAATATAGACAAATAGAATGATCTCTTATTAAACGTCATACAAATAGCAACAAAGATGAGGACAATAGTCAGAATAATGTAAATACTGTAAATACTACCTCATCTCAGAAATATAGACAAATAGAATGATCTCTTATTAAACGTCATACAAATAGCAACAAAGATGAGGACAATAGTCAGAATAATGTAAATATTGTAAATACTACCTCATCTCAGAAATATAGACAAATAGAATGATCTCTTATTAAACGTCATACAAATAGCAACAAAGATGAAGACAATAGTCAGAATAATGTAAATACTGTAAATACTACCTCATCTCAGAAATATAGACGAATAGAATGATCTATTATTAAACGTCGTACAAATGGCAACAAAGATGAGGACAATAGTCAGAATAATGTAAATATTGTAAATACTACCTCATCTCAGAAATATAGACAAATAGAATGATCTCTTATTAAACGTCATACAAATAGCAACAAAGATGAGGACAATAGTCAGAATAATGTAAATACTGTAATTACTACCTCATCTCAGAAATATAGACAAATGGAATGATCTCTTATTAAACGTCATACAAATAGCAACAACGATGAGGACAATAGTCAGAATAATGTAAATACTGTAAATACTACCTCATCTCAGAAATATAGACAAATAGAATGATCTCTTATTAAACGTCATACAAATAGCAACAAAGATGAGGACAATAGTCAGAATAATGTAAATATTGTAAATACTACCTCATCTCAGAAATATAGACAAATAGAATGATCTCTTATTAAACGTCATACAAATAGCAACAAAGATGAGGACAATAGTCAGAATAATGTAAATACTGTAAATACTACCTCATCTCAGAAATATAGACAAATAGAATGATCTCTTATTAAACGTCATACAAATAGCAACAAAGATGAGGACAATAGTCAGAATAATGTAAATATTGTAAATACTACCTCATCTCAGAAATATAGACAAATAGAATGATCTCTTATTAAACGTCATACAAATAGCAACAAAGATGAGGACAATAGTCAGAATAATGTAAATACTGTAAATACTACCTCATCTCAGAAATATAGACGAATAGAATGATCTATTATTAAACGTCGTACAAATGGCAACAAAGATGAGGACAATAGTCAGAATAATGTAAATATTGTAAATACTACCTCATCTCAGAAATATAGACAAATAGAATGATCTCTTATTAAACGTCATACAAATAGCAACAAAGATGAGGACAATAGTCCGAATAATGTAAATACTGTAAATACTACCTCATCTAAGAAATATAGACAAATAGAATGATCTATTATTAAACGTCGTACAAATGGCAACAAAGATGAGGGCAATAGTCCGAATAATGTAAATATTGTAAATACTACCTCATCTCAGAAATATAGACAAATAGAATGATCTATTATTAAACGTCGTACAAATGGCAACAAAGATGAGGACAATAGTCCGAATAATGTAAATACTGTAAATACTACCTCATCTAAGAAATATAGACAAATAGAATGATCTATTATTAAACGTCGTACAAATGGCAACAAAGATGAGGACAATAGTCTGACTAATGTAAATACTGTAAATACTACCTCATCTAAGAAATATAGACGAATAGAATGATCTATTATTAAACGTCGTACAAATGGCAACAAAGATGAGGGCAATAGTCAGAATAATGTAAATATTGTAAATACTACCTCATCTTAGAAATATAGACATATAGAATGATCTCTTATTAAACGTCATACAAATAGCAACAAAGATGAGGATAATAGTCCGAATAATGTAAATACTGTAAGTACTACCTCATCTAAGAAATATAGACAAATAGAATGATCTATTATTAAACGTCGTACAAATGGCAACAAAGATGAGGACAATAGTCAGAATAATGTAAATATTGTAAATACAACCTCATCTAAGAAATATAGACAAATAGAATGATCTCTTATTAAACGTCATACAAATAGCAACAAAGATGAGGACAATAGTCCGAATAATGTAAATACTGTAAATACTACCTCATCTAAGAAATATAGACAAATAAAATGATCTATTATTAAACGTCGTACAAATGGCAACAAAGATGAGGGCAATAGTCCGAATAATGTAAATACTGTAAATACTACCTCATGTCAGAAATATAAACAAATAATAATCTGAAATGGATCATAATAAAAAGAAATAGACATACACTACCAGCCATAATTATAAGGCCTCCCCAGTGTTTAAAAAATGATGTATTTGATACTGTTTTTTTAGTATTTCTTGCCAAGTGAATAATTGTAAATGAAAATAGAATGGTTCTTTTGTTAATACCGCACTATAACATGTGCATCAAATGAATTCATAAATATTTAATAATTACCTATTTTGCAGTTTCATCAATGAAAGAAGGAAGAAAATGGTGATTGGGACGAGTTCATCTTTGCGTCGTTGCCCTGTAACATTTTGCAAATAATAATAACAAAAGAACCATTCTATTTTCATTTAGCAATAAACACTCAAAATAGTATGAAATACATAATTTCTTAAAAAAACATAACATTTTTGTTTTGTTCCCCGAAGGCCTTTACCCCTTCAGAACTTTCTAAAACATCCTTAATTCCGTGCAAATGTATATGCTGAACTCAAATCAATAATTGTTTATTGAAGAAACCTACCTTTCTTTCATGGTAGTATTTACAGTATAAATACATCGGACTATATATCACCCCTTTCTACCGTTGTCATCTCTGATTCAGCGCTGAATGAATTGAAGCGTAGGTTTCTTTTTTTCGGTCGATTTTCTCCATTTGAGCAATTACTCCGCGAATTGTTCGGTTTCGGAAGTCATTTTGCGCGTAGGGATCGAAAAAAGGACGAAAATTCGTAAAACTACGCGCGAAGTCTATCAGCAGTGAATAACATTTTTGAACCGTGGTTACGGGGTGAGATAAACAGCGACAAGAAGTTCCATATTTTATTGTTCGATAAAATGAAAAAAAATATCTTCAATAAACAATTATCGATTTGAGTTCAGCATATACATTTGCACGGAAATTAGAATGTTTTTTGAAAGATTTGAAGAGGGAAAGGCCTTCGGGGAACAAAACCAAATTTACCAAAAAAAAAAAAAAATGGAGTGTCCTAATAATTATGGCCGGTAGTGTATGTCTATATTACTGAGTAAATCATGCTTAAATGAAGATGTGCTGCATGCATATATATATATATATATATATATATATATATATATATATATATCCTGATTTTGTTTTTTAATGCACCATTTATTATCCTCAGATAGAAAACGCATATTTGTTAACTTGGTGACGGTACATACATTCAGACTGTTTAAAGTAATTACACACCAAGATGACCGGTCAGAGAAAAAGATTTGTTCACCTCAAAGCACCCAAGCGAAATTCTTACCTTAATTTTAGTACTATATATATATATATATATATATATATATATATATATATATATATATATATATATTACACAAGAAAGCATGTGACAAGGACACTTGATATGCAGGGCGCCATTACTAAAATTAAAAGATACGTAGGAGAGAATTTAAGTGTTGGGTATCAACTTTCAAAGCTAGACCGACTTATTTTAGTCGCAGTATTTGGCTATTTTTCATTTACTTTTATTGTTTTCTTAAGGGACAAGGTTCTTTTGATACCAAAAGGGATATGGCATCCCTTTTGATTACGAGTAGTCAAAATTAAGCCGGGCGGCACTTCTCTTTTCGCATTCTCTCTCTCTCTCTCTCTCCGTCTGACTCTGTCTCCCTCCATCCGTCAATATCGCTTTGTCTTTCTTTCTCTCTCTCTCTCTCTCTCTCTCTCTCTCTCTCACCGTTCATTTCTCTCCCTCTCACCATCCGTTTCTCTTTCTCTCTCTATCCACCCCTCTCTTCCACTTTCTCTCCCTCTCCGTCCGTCTCTCATTTTCTCTCTATCCGTCCTTTTGTTTCTCTTTCTCTTTATGTCCATCTCTTTCTGGTTCACTCTCTCTGTGTGCGTTCTTTCTCTCTCTTTCTCTGTCTTATATATATATATATATATATATATATAATGTATCGAGGCAGCAGATAATTTTCTAAACATTTATTGTTAAATATAAGAGACAATGAATGTCTATTATGTTTAATCATGAGCCGTTCTAAACATCGTATTTTGGCTTTAATTTCAGGTGAAAATAAAGACAAAAATTCTCCAACATTTGGATATTTTTTTATTGTGCTAAGCTTTCAGCTCATATTAACCATATTCAGAGAGGTTACAGGGAAGTTAACATAAAGACATCCACCATCAAAGATGATATTATCTTGTGTTGACCTAAAACATTGCTATGCGACGATAACAGTCACAGAATAGCAGACGCAGTTCGTAAATTTGTAATTCGGTTCTCTGACGTCACACCGCGTGAGAAAGCGAAATGTTAACAGAACCATACGTCTAAATGCAGTGTAATGTGTTGTGACCAGACTGAAATGTGATTTTATTAAGTGTGGGTTGCTTTGATTTAATGTAGATGGCTTCAAATATCTGTTGATAAATGGCGAAAATGATTCACTTTCAAAACATAGAGATGAATTCAGTCATTCAAAAAAATTAAGGAGGGGTGGTTGTAGGAAGTTAAACAATATGGTGTGTCACTATTGCTCAGTCAAAAGTGTGGGTCATTAATTTTGATAAAATAATATTAAAGTATTACTAGAGCATAAGTGATAAAAGAACATTATAGTTTTTCTTTAATTTTATAGAGAAATATTTGCGGTGTTTACATAATACTGACAATTCGATTCTATGGTTTAGTATTACTTTATTTTTAGGGAACTTTATAATCCGAAACTTTTCATTCAGACACAAAGGGCAAATGCTATAAAATGGTTTACAAATTATTGTTAATTTTTTTTTTATTATTTGTATCTTTTAACTGCAAAAAATACTTGGAAAGGGATGTTTTGTTTCTGTACTCATTTTTAAGGAAGTTAAATGCAAATACCATCTCTGCTTAAAATTGTTCTTAGTAGCTCCAATGTAATTTTTTTTTTAATATTTGGATTTTCATTTGATGAAATAATGCATTAGTAAACAATAGAAAGTGTTAGACAGCTATTTTCCAGTGGACAATTGCCAGGATTTTGACAGTTATATAATTATTTTCGTTCAGCGGGAGTGATATATGTTCGATCTATATATTGTAAAATTCACGTGCACTGACACACACCCACACGCACCCACTATATCCATATATATATGTATATATATATATATATATATATATATGTGTGTGTGTGTGTGTGTGTGTGTGTGTGTGTGTGTGTGTGTGTTATGTTATGTTAAATAAGCCGGGGATGAGAAGCTGGGAATACGAAACTGGGGATGCGAAGCTGAGGTTGAAAACTAGCATCGAGATTCTGCAACAACTAGAGCGAACACTACCAAATCCATAATTAAATATAAATATTGTGGTAAAAGTTATATGCGAGACAAGTACAAATGTCCAGCTTTGAGAAAATTATGCTCAAATTGTAAAAATGAAATCATTTTTTGAGAACGAATGCAAAAACAGAAAGCAAATAAGAGAAGTAAAAACTGTGCTAACCCCCTCCGAAAATGAAGAACCTGAAGTATTTACAATGAATACGCAAAAAAAGAGGTAGAAAAAAATAAGAATAAAGGGCCAAGTATTTAACATGCAAGTTGATACGGGCAGTGAAATTACTTTGATAAAAAATTTCTGGATAAATTTCGCAGGACAAAATTAAGAAAAAGCAGCGTACAATTAAAATTAAAATTAAAATTAAATTTAACGACCATGGAAACAATGGGCACATTTCAAGGCAATTTTGAAAATGTTATGGTGAAACACACCTATTCCTCAGATAATGAATTCTCCCTCCTATATTAATAAGAGTTAACAGGAAGTTTACTCGAGAAGTTCTTGGGAAGTTCATAGGAGTTCTTAAATGTTCTAAAGAGTTCTTTAAAGTTCTATTGGAGTTCAGTAGAGCTACTAGGCAGTTGGTACTAGTCAGCAGTTAGCCGAATACTAAAGGATGTGCGTTGTGGTACAGTGGATATCGGCTCGGAACGAGAAACCGGGGAGCCGAGTTCGAATTCCAGTTGAATCCATTGTATTCACTTATGCGCAAATACCCTTGGGAAAGGTATTAATCAGTCTATTCCTTCCAGTTATAGGTTAAATAGCAGGACAGATTGGGTTCTATAGCCTTGGCAGGCAACCAGTCTACCGTGGGGGATTAGTTTTCTATTGTTATGAAGTAATAAACTGACCCCCTACTAATTACTACATAATAATATAATACATCTCTTCTCCCTCTAGCTATGAGTCAAATAAGAGGACAGATTGGGTTCTATAGCCTTGGCAGGCAACCAGTCTACCGCAGAAAGCAATGGCAACTTACTGCGGGATAATCTTCTGCCCAGTCAGTCATGTCTCTTTCGAGACATGATCGCCCAAGCGTGTTTCACGTATGGCACTTAACTGACTGACTTAATCTAATAGTTGGAAACATAATTAAAATTTCTACTGGGCATAAAGTGGGGGGTTAGTTTTCTATTGTTATGAAGTAATAAACTGACCCCCTACTAATTACTACATAATAATATAATACATCTCTTCTCCTTCTAGCTATGAGTAAAATAAGAGGACAGATTGGGTTCTATAGCCTTGGCAGGCAACCAGTCTACCGCAGAAAGCAATGGCAACCTACTGCGGGATAATCTTCTGCCCAGTCAGTCATGTCTCTTTCGAGACATAATCGCCCAAGCGTGTATCACGTACGGCACTTAACTGACTGAATGAGTCAGCTTGCAGTGGAAGGTTAACAAGTTCCTAACATTTTGGGTGCGTTAATGTCGATTAGCAAACGACATAGCACGATTATAACTTTCAGTGCAAAAACTACTCCAGAACAAAAAACGTCAAGCGTTTTGAAATATTTCCCATTACAGTTGTAGCTTGCAATAAAATGTCTCAGATGATTAGGGATTGATGTATTAAAAGTGAACACAGCAAGACTAATCAGTTGAATGAATGCAGAAGGAAATGTAGTGGGATTGTTGAAAGGCTATAAACCAAGTATTAGACTAAAGGAGAACTAAGACCCAAAGTATATACAGTCAAAAAAAGTTCCAGTTCATTATTAGTCGCGAAGCGTTGATATTTCCAGTAACGCGATACTAATTTAAACATTCTTCTTCTTTTATGTGTCATGTCCTTTCAGGACGTAGGCGATCATGGCTTTCCACGTCTCCCTATTCCTGGTGGCTCTTAGAACGCTTTCTCCTGTCACACAATGCAACCCTCGTTCCGTCATCCACTAACTCAAGCTCATAAACCTAGAATATAAATGTATAGAAATTAGCATGGTCACAAAACGAGGGATCAGTTTATATAATGATTATAATGAAAAATTGATCTCCCATTTTATACCCACATTATAATTGCTCATAAACAGTTGGCATATATATTCTTCTTTTATGTGCCTTGTCCCTTCAGGACGTAGGCGAGCATGGCTTTCAACTGATGGCTCTTAGCACGCCTTCTCCTGTTACACCACGCAATCCTAATTAGGTCTTTCAAATATGTTATTCGCTGCCTTCCCCTGTCTCTTTTCCCTTTTATCTAGCCTGTTAGTATCTGGTTCTCCAAGCCCTCTTTCCTCATTGAATGTCCCAGGAACGTTAGCTGTCGCTTCCTGATGCTCAGTATTAATTTCATTTTCGTTTCCATCATTTCCAAAACCTCATCATTGCTCACATGCTCGATCCATGATATCCGCAGCATCCTTCTGTAGAACCACATTTCAGTTGCTTCAAGTATTTCGTTCATCTTTGAGGATATTGTTCAGCATTCACTGCCATATTGAAGAACTGACATCACATGGCAATCCAGTACTCTCTTCTTTGTTTTTAGCAAAAGTGTCCTGTTTCTTAAAACTTTACTCAACTTTTAGAATGCTTTCTTCGACATGTCAATTCATCTTCCGATCTCTGTGTCGCACTTTCCATCTTCTGTTAAAATACTTCCCAGATATTTAAACTTCTGTACCTGCTTGATTTTAGTATCCCCGACTTGTATTTGTCATATTCGGCTGCCCTTTTTACTGATGACCATGCATTCGGTTTTCTTGCAGTTTATTTGTAGTCCTTTCTTGACACTCTCTTCGGCTACCTTCTGTAGGAGATCTTGTAGTTTCTTTTCTGTGTCTGCTATCAGCACTGTATCATCAACGTACCTTAGGTTGTTTAAATTGTGTCCTCCGATGATGAGTCCAGGCATAACTTTACGTTTACGTACGCTAAATCCCTGATATTGAGCACTTTAACCCATGTCAATTAAGTACCATACGTGATACACACCTGAGCGATTATGTCTTCAAAGTGACATGACTGACTGGGTAGAATATTTTTCCTTGCCATGACTTTTTGCGATTGCCAACCAAGGTTATAGAACTCAATCTGTCCTGCTGTTTAATCCATAGCTGAAAAAAGAAGAAACGGATTAATACCTTTTCAAAGTTTTTGCATGTAAGTGAATGCAACGATCTCAACTGGAATTCGAACTTGGCTCACCGATTTTTCGTTCCTAGCCGATATCCACTGTACCACCTTAAAAGTACATTTATATTCTCTGGCTTGGCGGTAATTATATAATACGCTGTCGTAGCACGTTCAGTAAAAGGAAGAATAATTTACATGGAAATAACAAATAGGCTTTTAATATAATAAAAACAAGTACAATACATTCAGGATGTGCGTTGTGGTGCATTGGATAACGGCTCGGAACGAGAAATCGGGGAGCCGAGTTCGAATTCCAGCTGAATTCATTGCATTCACTAACGCGCAAATACCCTTGGGAAAAGTATTAATCCGTCTCTTCCTTCCAGTTATAGGTTAAATAACATAACAGATTGGGTTCTATAGCCTTGGTCGGCAACCAGTCTACCGCAGAAAGCAATGATAATTAAAATTTCTACTGGGCATAAAGTGGGGGATTAATTTTCTATAGTCATGAAGTAATAAACTGATCCCCTACAAATTACTACATAATAATATAATACATCTCTTCTCCCTCTAGCTATGAGTCAAATAAGAGGACAGATTGGGTTCTATAACCTTGGCAGGCAACCAGTCTACCGCAGAAAGCAATGGCAACCTGCTGCGGGATAATCTTCTGCCCAGTCAGTCATGTCTCTTTCGAGACATGATCGCCCAAGCGTGTATCATGTACGGCACTTAACTGACAATACATTCAGAATATCTAATTACGTCTGAAAACAAGATGAATTTTTATGTTGTCCAAATGATCGAGAATGTTTGAGCAAGCATAGCAAAGAAATGACAAACAGTTAGGCCAGCAATACTCCTCGTGGTTATCTAAACTTATTTATAAATGGAACATTCTGTGTGTGTGTGTGTGTGTGTGTGTGTGTGTGTGTGTATCCGTTAACTATAGCCTCCGAAACGGCTGAACCGATTTTCTTGAAAATTTACACAGTTGTACTATAAGCGTCTGCGAGTGTTCTTAGCTAGGTTTTGTGTCGAGGTACCCCCGATAAATATCAAAAATCGATAATCGAAAAAATCGGGTTATAGAACGAGTGGTCCGATTTTAATCAAATTTGATACACTCATAGACAAAATCGTAAGAATATATATATATATATATATATATATATATATATATATATATATATATATATAAAAGGCAAGATACCGGGTCTGATCAAAATCAGTTTTTCAGGCCTTTTATTTTAGTTTTTACTTCGAGTTTGGCTCGATGTAGGTATAATTGTAGTTTTTAGTCTCAGCCATTATACCATTTACACAGAGAACGTATTTAGACTTCAAACTTCAGTTTACGACGAAAAAAAACTTATTTGATATCGATACCACGAAATCAAACTTTGACTTACATCAATTGGAGTAGATAGATCTATCTATCGCCGGATTCACACTCCACCCGTGTCTATTGAACAGGTCAAAAGGCTCATCCCTTGTTCCCTGTTTAGGATGTGGTTTCCGGCTTTCTCTTTTCCAATCTTCTCACTTTATTTTTTGTTTTTTTTTTTCAATTGGAGTAGATAGATCTATCTATTGCCCGGTTCACACTCCACGCACGTCTATTGAACAGGTTAAGAGGCTCATCCCTTGTTCCCTGTTTAGGATGTGGTTTCCGGCTTTCTCTTTTCCAATCTTCTCACTATTACGTAGCCACCTGCACATCAGTGCCGTTACCGCCTTGCTCGGGGTGATACGATTAAAAAAAAATCATTTTCTTTCGCTTTAACTGGAAACAACTATTGCTTTTTAGTCTTTCGTGCCAACTTCCAAAGAGTCTGAAGACCAGGGCCATGGATTAGTTTTACAGCTTTCATTACACCCGAGCAACGCCGGGCTATCCTGCTAGTCCTCACTAAGGCAGGGAAGGGACTGATCCCAGACAAAGGAGAGTTCCTCAAAAAGTGAAGACAACTGTAGTTTGCTTTAAATGGAAGACAACCATTGTCTCCCTACACTACCATTGCTAGTAGCCCAATTAAACAAAATCACACAACAAGGCCTACTAAAAGGAGCCATGATGATGTTCATCGGGGTATAATAGCATCTGAAAAAGAATACGGATGCAAGCGTGGTAGCCAGGATATTCGAAAGATGTGCAGAAATACGTTAAGGTGCCCAAATAGTGCAGAAATGAAGATCTTCAAGCAATCAAACATTCATTCAAGGCTCAAAGAAGCAGAAACATGAATTAGTATCCCTATGGATCATGCACATATAAACCTATATTCAAAATAGCCAGAAGTAGTCAATATAGAAGACGGGAAAACCACACCAATAAAACAAGTACTAAGAACAATCAGTCAATTAGTTAAGTACCATACGTGATACACGCTTGGGCGATCATGTCTCAAAAGAGACTTGACTGACAGGGCAGATGATTATCCCACAGTAGGTTGCCATTGCTTTCTGCGGTAGACTGGTTGCCAATCTGTCCTGTTACTTGGCCTATAGCTTCAGTGATAAGAGATGGATTATATTATTAAGTAGTAATTAGTGGGGGATCATTTTATTAATTCATGACAATATAAAACCGATCCCCGACTTTATGACCACTAGAAGCCTTAATCATGTTTTTAACTATTATATTCAGTCAGTCAGTTAAGTGCCATACGTGAAACACGCTTGGGCGATCATGTCTCGAAAGAGACTTGACTGACAGGGCAGATGATTATCCCGCAGTAGGTTGCCATTGCTTTCTGCGGTAGACTGGTTGTCAGCCAAGGCTATAGAACGCAATCTGTCCTATTATTTGACTCATGGCTAGACGGGTGAAAATTATATTATTACATAGTAATTAGTGGGGGATCAGTTTAGTACTTTATAACAATAGAAAATCGATTCCCCACTTTATGACTAGTAGAAGCCTTAACCATGATTCCAACTACTACATTCATTCAGTCCGTTGAGTGTTATACGTGATACACGCTTGGGCGATCATGTCACAAAAGAGACATGACTGACTGGGCAGAAGATTATCCCGCAGTAGGTTGCCATTACATTCTGCGGTAGACTGGTTGCCAGATAATAGAACCTAATCTGTCCTATTATTTGACTCATAGCTAGAGTGGGAAGAGATGTATTATATCATTAAGTAGTAATTAGTGGTGGATCAGTTTATTACTTCATAAAAATATAAAACTGACCCCCCACTTTATGACCATATATACTGGCACATGCGGATCAGTTCTGAATCAGGGATGGTCTGGACAATTTGAAGATAGAAGAGCAAGAAAAAGCCAAAATATACTGGCACATGCGGATCAGTTCTGAAGCAGAGGTGATCAGGAGGATGTGAAGATAGAAGTGCAAGAACAAGGACAGAATATACTGTAACATGCGCATCAGTTCAGAGGCAAAGATGCTCTACAGGATGTGAATATGGAAGGGCAAGATGAAGAAGAATCAGAATGTTATAAATTTGGAAGTGAGCAAGAAATTGGGGACGATGAGTATAAGGTGACTGGCAAACATGAGGAGGAAAAGGACGAGAGACTGTGATCGCCATTAAACAGAAAACAAGGACAAGAAGAAAGATAGTAAAAACCAAAATAACACTGTCCAACAATCAAAAAATTACTGAGCAGAGAAGGACCGTTTTTAGGGTATTTCTTTTTACGTAGATTACGAAAATGATATGCATTTTTGCCTATCAGGTCTCATTTATTTTAAAAAAAGAACTAATACTTTTATGTTATAATCTAATGAAATAAGGCTCTAAAAATGATTGGCTGATTAAAATATATGATATTAAATCCTTTAGAATAATTCATTTTAATAGTCAGTCAGTTAAGTATCATACATGATACATGCTCGAGCGATCATGTCTCGAAAGAGACATGTTTATCTGAGCAGAAGATTTTCCCGCGGTAGGTTGCAATTACTTTCCGCCATTACTTCTTTGCCAGCCAAGGCTATACCCAAACTGTCTTGTTATTTAAACCATAACTGGGGGGAAGAGACGGATAAATACCTTTTCCAAAAGCATTTGCTTGTAACTGAATGCAAGGAATTGAACTGGAATTCGAACTCGGCTCGCTGATTTTTCGTTCCGAGCCGATATCCACTGCACCACAACAGACATCTGTCATTTTAATAGGCAAGATAAAATAACTACTTTTATTTTCATCCTATTAGACTACGAATCGGAGGGTCTGCCACTAGTGCGGAGGGTGTTACTGAGAAAGAAAGAGAGTGAGTGAAAGAGAACAAGTGAAAGAGGTGTTGAAAATTGGATGAAAGATGGATGGAAATCAGGGTGAATGTAACTGGCAACTGACGTTGCATTTAAATTTTTGGAGGTTGTAGTTATCAGGGAAGCAAGTAAATTGAAAGGAATTTCACCGGCGGGAAGTGAGAGAAAAATAACGGTCGAGTAGAAGAGGCGGTTGCATTAAACTATTTCAGCGGCAAGAGAATAGGACCTAGATTCTAATCTTGTAGCAAGTGTAAATTCATGAGATGGGGACAACAAGAAGAGAAGCTGGTGAGAACCGTTTCCATGGAAATATTTGATGAATGTTAACAAGAAAAAAAGTTGCTGAATAGGAAGAACATTGAGTAAGGACATGAAAACAATCAAACTACCATCTTTAAGTATGCATCACAGAGAGAAACAATTTTGGTGTAAAAGTACATGAATTTTTTTTTTGTGTGTGTGTGTGTGTGTGTGTGTGTGTGTGTGTGTGTGTGTGTGTGTGTGTGTGTGAATGTAAAACCAAATTATTTGCACTTAATGGCTAGGAAAACATTGGGCCATTCCTGCAACTAGCAGATAGAAAATAACAAAGAAGAAAAAAAGAATGAATATGGCTACAAAATAAAGAAAGAGAAAAATAGAAATTACATAAAGAAAATAAAAAATACGTAAAAATGAGAACGAATTTAAAAAGAAGGAAACATACAAATAATATAAAAGAAATGGAGTAAAAACAAGAATGAATGAACAAAGGAAAGAAAGAAAAAAGAATGAAAAAAAGAAAGAAAGAAAGAAAGAAAGACGTAAAAATGAGTACAAATTTAAAAAGAAGGAAACATTCAAATGAAAAAATGAAAGGAAAGAAAAAGAAGAACGAATGAATAAAGGAAAGAAAGAAAGAATGACAGAAAGAAAGACGTAAAAATGAGTACAAATTTAAAAAGAAGGAAACATACAAATGAAACAAAGAAAGAAAAGAAAAAGAAGAACGAATGAACAAAGGAAAGAAAGAAAGAATGACAGAAAGAAAGACGTAAAAATGAGTACAAATTTAAAAAGAAGGAAACATACAAATGAAAGAAAGAAAGGAAGGAAAAAGAAGAACGAATGAATAAAGGAAAGAAAGAAAGAAAGAATGACAGAAAGAAAGACGTAAAAATGAGTACAAATTTAAAAAGAAGGAAACATACAAATGAAAGAAAGAAAGGAAGGAAAAAGAAGAACGAATGAACAAATGAAAGAAAGAAAGAAAGAATGACAGAAAGAAAGAAAAAAGAAAGAAAGAAGGAAAGAAAGAAAGAAAGAAAGAAAGACGTGAAAATGAGTACAAATTTAAAAAGAAGGAAACATACAAATGAAACAAAGAAATGAAGGAAAAAGAACGAATGAACAAAGGAAAGAAAGAAAGAAAGAAAGAAAAAAGAAAGAAAGAAAAAAGAAAAGAAAGAATGAAAGCGAGAAAAAAAGAATAGGACGCAGTGGGTGAACAAAGAAAGAAACGGAAGAAGATGATGAATTTAAAAGGCGGTCGCTGGTTTGGTTTGCGGCATAACATCTCCATGGGTTATTTAGTGACGAAATCTATTTTGTACGCAGTTTTGTTATCCAGATAATAACGGTTTCAGTGATACAAGTCTTACTAATTAACCCATAGATAGAGGAGAAGATATCGATTTATAACTTTAGCACGTAAGTAAATGCAATGAACCGAGCTGGAACTGAGCTCTCCGATTAACAATTCCGAGGCAATAAACATTACACCACCCGCACATCCAAGCTGACGACACCTTTTATTACAAAGCGGTCACCCATCTTAGTACTGACAAGAACCGTCTTTTCTGAACTTCATTGCACGAACGGGAATTGGTGTTCAAGCGTAAAGTAGCCGTAATCCTGTAAAGAGATGGTTGTAAGGCCCGAAATAAAGACAAGAGGAAGACAAAGACGAGTTCAGGAAGCCTCTGAAATTAATAATAATAATAATAATAATAATAATAAAGGGAGATAGACGAAAGGATTGGTGAGTGTGTTTGCGAATCGAAAATAGGAAAGTTTTAACGATATGTCGGTGGAGGAGTCGCTCATTCAGTGTAAGAACTTTGATATCAAAATACTTGTGTTTTACGCCCGCATTGTTCCAACATGGCCGACAAAGCAAACAATGGCCACCCTGTTCACCAAACACAATGCAGTGGCGGGAATATGCTTTTCACTTTTGCTTCCCACTACAACACAAACACACTTATATATATATATCTGTGTTTGCCTTAATTTCCTTGTAGGCTCTTGAGCCACTCTCCTTTAAATGCCTACCGCTTCTGTATACAAGTTACGAGGTGTGGGTCCATGTTCACTCTCTCTTTCTTCTTCTTTCTTTCTTTCTTTCTTTCTTTCTTTCTTTGCGGAATCATTAACTAATCTGTGGCCTACAATTATTAAAACGATAACATATGTTTGCGCTTAATTTTGGAGTACTTCTGAGGTTTTCTCTCAC
The DNA here is from genome assembly GCA_037127315.1 of Ascarosepion bandense. Taxonomy (NCBI): domain Eukaryota; kingdom Metazoa; phylum Mollusca; class Cephalopoda; order Sepiida; family Sepiidae; genus Ascarosepion; species Ascarosepion bandense. Next base: position 701,602 of record JBBBDQ010000855.1, read on the forward strand.
TTTTGTACTTTTAATTTTCTTTCTGATTCCCGTGCGCGGGCTCGCGCGCGCGTGTGTATGTGTGTGTTTTGTATTAAGATAGATAGATAGATATCATGAAATAGATAGATAGATAGATAGATAGATAGATAGATAGATAGATAGATAGATATTAATAAACTGAGATAGATAGATAGATAGATAGATAGATAGATAGATAGATAGATAGATATGAAAAAACTGAGATAGATAGATAGATATGAATAAACTGAGATAGATAGATAGATAGATAGATAGATAGATAGATAGATAGATAGATAGATATGAATAAACTGAGATAGATCGATAGATAGATAGATAGATAGATAGATAGATATGAACAAACTGAGATAGATAGATAGATAGATAGATAGATAGATAGATAGATAGATAGATATGAAAAAATTGATATAGATAGATATGAATAAACTGAGATAGATAGATAGATAGATAGATAGATAGATAGATAGATATGAATAAACTGAGATAGATAGATATGAATAAACTGAGATAGATAGATAGATAGATAGATAGATAGATAGATAGATAGATAGATAGATAGATAGATAGATATGAACCTCATGAAAATGAGTGAGGCAGAAAATGTTAATGAGAGTGATGAACAACCCAATAAGAATAAAAGTACTTTGATTTCTTCAAGATCTTCCGAGCCCATCTCCTCTGTACTAGAAAAAAATAACTAAAAAAAACCTGTTAGACGATAATATTTCTGTGTTAATGCCTTTTGCCGATTAAAAAGCCTCCCGCGGCTTCACAAGATTCCCAATCTTACGCTTGGTCGGCGATCATATTGGACACAACTGCACTTGGAGAAAAGGACGTCTTTTCATTGAGAAACCCTTCCCGAGAATTGCAAATAAACATGGCTGATTGCATTCTTCCGGTTCAGAGATTGCTCTCACGCATGCGCCCGGACAGTTGACAAAACGTATCTTCACGCTCTAGGTCTTTTTTTGAATATTCATTCGAAAACGTGTTTTACACAAGTTCACATTTACACACGAGAATTTGATATATTTCTGGAAAAGAATGCCCAATATCGAGGATAGAGGTTCTACATGGTCTGATGATCACTTAAAGCGTGAAACATTCAATCATCTCGCAGATGTCATTTCTATCGTCACACAAGGTATTTATTCGCAAGCTCACTCGAACGGAATATGACAAAGTTCGTGTTTAAAGTCGAAGTCCCTTGTGCACATGGTACAAGATTCCAAAAAAGTTCCTCTTTGGGGACCAGGGATTAACACGGCCCTTTTTCTGGGTGAGGGTTGATGGGCCTCCTTTAGACTGAATACATTGTTTTTATATATATAGTATATCGAGGCAGCAGATAATTTTCTAAACATATACTGTTAAATGTAAGAGACAATGAATGTCTATTATGTTTAATCATGAGCCGTTCTAAACGTCGTATTTTTGCTTTAATTTCAGTTGAAAATAAAGACAAAAATTCTCCAAAATTTGGATAATTTTTCATTAAGTTGGTTTTAAGCTTTCAGCTCAAATGAGCCATCTTCAGAGAGGTTACATGGACGTTAACCAAATGATCTAGCGCGTTTTAGTCCTTTCGACCACGAATGAGTAGATGTTTTGTTTATAATCAATTTTGATTTTTTGATTATAAACAGAATCGCTACTTAAATACGAGTATCGATTAAAAATAATGTTCAAACAAATAATTTCAAATTCTCGGTTGGTTATAACTAGTTTCGTTAATCTTCGTTAATATATATGTATATATTTTACTTAGTTTCTGGTCATAATAAAGTTAGACTAGTATTAAAAACTCCACTCATGGTAGAAACCTAGGTCGCGTAACAACTCGTTTACAAATGGAATATATATATATATGTGTATATATATATATATATATATATATATATATATATATATATATATATATATATCAGATTTGAAAAAGCAATCACTCGACCGGCGGTCGAGTGCGAGGGAAACTTTACTTGCCCCAAAATCATTTTACTTGACCGACTTACGTAAAAATTGCGTGAATCGCTGACGGAAAACATAAAATGCTATTTTAATTACAATTTCGAACGTGTTAGAAAGGATTTTAAAATTTTTAAAAAATAATAAAAGCAAAATTTGATCTTACCTCTTAATAATACCAGCAATGTCAAGATTTGCATACAAGTTCAAAGCCCTTTAAAGTGATTTATTTTAAATAGATTATAACCTCTTCTTTGTGGAAACAACTCCCAAAAGGTTGCTTCCATAAACGGTACAATCCTAACCTGTTTAAGTTTAGAATGGACTGTTATCATCCCCATATATTTCCATAAACTTACCTATTACTCTATGACCTTTTAGTAGATTTATGGCCATATCGTGTTGAAACATTGGTTCTCATCTGATTGAAATTAATAGTAAACCTAGATGGGTGACCACTTCAACATACTAGGTGCTGAAAGCTTGGATACGTGTTTAGTAATTGATAATGGTTTGGGATGAGAAATCAGCGCTGAGTTCAAATTTCAATTGAATTTGTTACATTCACTTATGCTTAAATACCTTTTGGAGATTGGTGTAAATCCACTTCTTCCATCCCAGCTATGGTTTAAATAGTAAGATCAGAAAATCATCTCAAATGTTAATGTTTACTTGCTACAAAAACAAACTCTTACAATACAAAAATGGTTAACATTTAAATAAGAGGCTCATCCCTTGTTCCCTGTTTGGGATGTGGTTTCCGGCTTTTCTCTTTTCCAATCTTCTCACTTTGGTTTCTTTTCTTTTCTTTTTTTTTCAATTGGAGTAGATAGATCTATCTATCGCCCGGTTCACACTCCACCCACATCTATTGAACAGGTTAAGAGGCTCATCCCTTGTTCCCTGTTTAGGATGTGGTTTTCCGGCTTTCTCTTTTTCAATCTTTTCACTATTACATAGCCCCCTGCACATCAGTGGCGTGACTGCCTTGCTCGGGGTGATATGATTTTTTTAAAAAAACCTTTTCAAAAACTTTGTTTATTTTATAAAGTTTGAGCCCATTTAGCATCATGATATGCTGTTTTCTTTTTTTGTCAATTGAGTGGAGGCACCTAAATTCGTAGTTTCTTTCTTCTGTTTGACTTCAACCTTCATCTAATAGATGATAAAAAATAACAAATCTGATTTTCTCAACGATATTCTATAAAAAAATTACTTGTATAATTTGTTTTTCGGTGCGTGATTGAAAAAGTATGCGTTTTTATTCTTTCTTTCAAATGTTCGTTTTTACTTTTCGTAAGCGGAGAGAAAATATAGATGTTGAGTCAAGTATAATATTTTTTTCAAATGAGTTTCTAAATATTTGTGAGCGTCTTTAACCTGGACGACAGAGGCATTTTGACTCCACTCTGGGAGCGCTAATTAAACGAATGTTTACACTGCCCAATACTATAAAAACAAGACAGAGTTCAATATTATCATTGTAGATCATTCTAAGTAACTTGTGAATCTTCAAATGGCATACTTTTGGGTTGTAAAAGGAAGCAGATTTCTTCTTTTTTTTTTTCTATATTTGAAGGGACGAGTTTCATTACGAAATTTTTAATCGACGTCGGGCGAGTAAAGCAATAAACTTTAATCGCCTAATTAAGTTTTTAATCGACTGAGTCGATCGAGCTAGTGAAATCTCAAAGGCTATATATATATATATATATATATATATATATATATATTAGTTTTATACATTTTCTCTCATTTTCAGTTGCTGCAATTTTGACATCCGGTTTTTCAGAATTCATTGTACTTGTTAATTCTTGAATGTTCTATGGTTTTCTTGTATTTGGAAAATAGTATTTCATTTTTTTTTCATTTTTTTTTTTTTTTTGCATAGTTTTTTTTTAATTAATTCTTAAATGAAAAGATATATATTTTTATATGTCTTCACTTACCAATATTTTTTTTTCTTTTTAGTTTTATTTGGCGGTATTAAGGTATTAATTATAGGAGGTTAGTTTATAATTAAAGTTTTTATTTATTTTATAAATACATCAGGTCATTTAAAATATCCTGCCTGATTTTCATTTTTAATACTAAACGACCGTAACGTAAAAGAGGTGATTCTTTGGGTGCTGATCTCCACTTTGTTCTAGATTGAAAGCTTTCATTATTCAGTTACGAGGCAGACTTTGAAGATTATGAATTTGATTAATAAATACGTTTTTTTAGTATTTTTAATTTTTAATCATTTCACCCCAAGCAAGGCAGTTTTACTGCTACTGGTGCACAGAGGGTTACATAGGAGGAAAGTGGTAGGTTATAGGGGTGTCAGGAAGAGGGTAATAGAAGGATGAGAATACTGGTGTGAGGAGAGTGGAGTGGACGGAGAAAAGAGTATGAGAGAAAGGATGCGAGTCAGTGAGATAGAAGATGACTATTGATCTTACATTTAAATTCTTGGAGATTATAGCTGTCGGGGAAGCAAGTATACGGAAGTAAATTCCACTGGCGGGAAGTGCGAGAAAAGAAGCAGAGGGGGTAGATGTTGCGGTTACATTTTATCGGTTTAACAGTAAAAGGGTGGGACCTAGTTGCTAGTCTAGTAGCTCGAGTAAATTCATACATAGGGGGCACTAGTGAGGTAAGTTCATTAGAGCAGTAGCCGTGAAATTATCTGTAGAAGAGACACAGGGAAGCCACGTCACGTCGGTTAGAGAGCAACTGCAGCCGATCTGCCAAGTCGGGATCGATCACATTACAGATTCTCCGTAGTATGTATTTTTATTCTAATTTTCTCATCGGGAACGAACTTTTCTAATATATATATATATATATATATATATATATAAACATGTTACGGAAATTAACGAATTTTAACGAAACTTGGTTATAAACAACCGACAATTTGAAATGAATTGTTTGAACATTATTTTCATCGATACTCGCATTTAAGTAGATATTCTGTTTTTTAATTAAACAGTATTATATATTTATATCTTTTTTAATTAAAAACCAGAATATCGACTTAAATACGAGTATCGATAAAAATAATGTTCAAACAATGTATATATATATATATATATATATATTTTCTAAACATATGCTGTTAAATATAAGAGACAATGAATGTCTATTATGTTTAATCATGAGCCGTTCTAAACGTCGTATTTTTGCTTTAATTTCAGTTGAAAATAAAGACAAAAATTCTCCAAATTTGGATAATTATTTATTGGTTTTTTTCTAAGCATTCGGCTCACATGAGCCATCTTCAGAGAGGTTGTTTAAACTGAAATATTATAAAATCCACCATCACCGACGATTTTATTTTGTGTTGACATAAAACTCCGCTTGGCAACGGCAATAGTTACCAAAAATAATAAACGCAGTTCTTAAGTTTGCGATGCAGTTTTATGACGTCACACCGCGGGATAGCGCGAAATGACAACAAAACCATGTAGTCAAATGCAATGTAATATGTTATTTCCGGTTTTAAAGTTGATTTTATTGAGTGTTGGCTGTTTAGATTTGATATACATGACCTCCAATATCTGCAGGTTCCTCTTATTGTGTGTATGAGTAAGGGTCACCGTATTGTTGACCAAAATCTGTCTGATATTACCTACATGTTTATGTTTTTCAGAGAAATGTTGTTTAATAGTACTCGGATTAGAAAGACGACATGTAAGTCTACGGGAGAGCGTGGTTGTAGTAAAACCAATATATGTACTAGGTTTTTGATTAGTATCAGAGATGCAATCTCTGAATGGGCATGTAAATTGGTACACTACATTGGTTTTTTGTAGAGAATGTAGTTTAGTGCTTGTTGTGTTATTATAGACTATGAGGTCAATTGTTTTAAACTTTTATAATATATAATGAGTTTAATTTGATTATTACTTTCCACTGGTTTAACATTTCTACGTATTATGTTTTTGAGAGTTTTTTCATCTTGTTTATAATTATTATGTATTTGGTTGCAATAGTATAAGTTAATAGTGTTATGTTTATTTTGATGTAAACCATTATTATTAATATTATCATTATTGTTAGAGCTATTGTTAATTTTGTTGAGATACATTTTAATTTGTTGATCAATAACGGAGTTAGGAAATTCATTATTGACGAGTGTTTGCTTAATGTTGTGTAATTCTTTATAAAATATAGATTTGGAAGAAGATATCATTTGTGTGCGTTGAAGTAAGTTTTTTATAACAGCTAACTTATATCGTTGGGGCATTCACTATTATAATTAAGAAGACACGAATTTATGCTAGTTGGTTTCCTATATAGAGAAGTAGTAAATTTATGTGTGCTAGAATCAATGAATACATCAAGGAATGGGATTCTGTTATTAATATTAAGTTCTAATGTAAATTTGAGGACAGAGTGACCTTCAAATTTGTTTTTAAGATATTTAATTTGATCGATATTCTTAGCTAAAACAAAGATGTCATCTATATATTTTACATATATAGAGGGTTTATTGTTGTCATTAATTATTTTATTTTCTAGATCTGCCATATAATAATTAGAAAAGAGGGGACCTAAAGGAGATCCCATCGCAATACCATCTATTTGTGTATAAATATTACCTAAGGGATCGTGAAAGGGTACTTGTGTGGTGCATGCTAATAATAGTTTTTTTTTTTAATATAGTGGGTTTAATATTGATTGATGGGAGAGTAGCATGGTTGTATACATCACGAATAATAATGTCAATTGTTTCCTGGACGGGAACATTTGTGAATAAGTTTTGGACACCCAAAGATGCAATTATTTGATTTTTATGTTTTACGGAATGGAGAATCTGTAAAAATTCATCCGTGGAATTAATACTATATTTACCACGAAGATAGGGAGTAATTAGTTTGTTAAATGTTTTGGAAAGGTTATATATTGGTGTGGGTATTTGAGAAATGATAGGTCGGAGGGGATGATCTTTTTTATGGATTTGTACATTTCCATAAAGGTAGCCGGGCTGATAGTCACCTATAATCTTTTGAAGTTTATAGGATCATATTTCAGCATTGTTTGCAGTAATAATTTTATTAATATGTTTTTTAAGTTGGGTTGTGGTATTACAAGTTAATTTTTTTAAATTTATTGTGATCGTCGAGAATGGCCTGTAATTTGTAGTGATATTCCTGTCTGTTTAAAATAACAAATGTATTGGTTTTATCGGCACGTCGGATAACAATATTTTTGTTATTTTTGAGATGTGTGGCTGCTTTTATGAGAGGCGTATTTATAACATCATTAGGATTTTGATGGTAATGATATTATAAATACGCCACTCATAGTCTGCAACAGGTGTTTACTCGTGCAACCAGACTGGCAACTGGGTCTCACCCATTCACAGTTAGATCAACCTAATGCAGACGACAATTCTACTCCGGCGGCTTCTTTTCTCGCACTTCCCGCTTGTGGAACTCGCTACCATATTCTTGCTTTCCTTACAGCTACAACCTCCAGGAATTTAAATGCAATGTCAATACTCATCTCTTAACCACTTGACTCTAGTTCTTTCTTCACCACCCTGTATATCCTTTCCTTTATCTCCACGTTAAAAACTTTCATCACACCTGTATTCCCATCCTTTTCTTGCTGCTTTCTAACCAGTTCGTCTTTCTCTTCACTCTCTTCTATCTAATCTTTTTACTCTAATATAGCCCCCTGCACACCAGTGGCATTACCGCCTTGCTCGGGGTGATACATTTTTAAAAAATGACTAATAGGTACTTAATTTCTTCTTAATTCAAATTTTATACTCTGGAATCGTTCACTGTGAAATATTTATCCTCAAAATGGTAATCCATTAATATTTTTTTAAATCATTTCACCCCAAGCAAGGCGGTACCGCCACTGATGTGCATGGGGGGAACATAAGAGAGTGAATATAATTAAATAAATCAATTCCATTAGAATAATAAAGGGGATGAAAGAGAAAGGGCAAGAGAAGGACAGGAACACAGGTGTGAAGACAGTTATGAAGGTAGAGAGAAACGAAAAGAACAAGATACACGGTGTGATGTAGAAAAAGTGAAGAGGAAGACAAACCAGACACAGGGGGTGAAAGAGAAAGGGCAAGAGAAAAATATGAACACAGAAGTGAAGACAGTGCGAAGGTAGAAAGAAAGGAAAAGAACAAGATACACAGGGTGATGTAGAAAGAGTGAAGAGGAAGACAAACCAGACACAGGGGGTGAAAGAAAAAGGGCAAAAGAAGGATGTGAAAACAGGAGTGAAGACAGTTGCGAAGGTAGAGAGAAAGGAAAAGAACAAGATACACAGGGTGATGTAGAAAGAGTGAAGAGGAAGACAAACAAGACACAGGGGGTGAAAGAGAAAAGGCAAGAGAAGGACAGGAACACAGGTGTGAAGACAGTTATGAAGGTAGAGAGAAACGAAAAGAACAAGATACACGGTGTGATGTAGAAAGAGTGAAGAGGAAGACAAACCAGACACAGGGGGTGAAAGAGAAAAGGCAAGAGAAGGACAGGAACACAGGTGTGAAGACAGTTATGAAGGTAGAGAGAAACGAAAAGAACAAGATACACGGTGTGATGTAGAAAGAGTGAAGAGGAAGACAAACCAGACACAGTGGGTGAAAGAGAAAGAGCAAGAGAAGGATGTGAAAACAGCAGTGAAGACATTTGTGAAGGTAGAGAGAAAGGAAAAGAACAAGATACACGGGGTGATGTAGAAAGAATGAAGAGCAAGACAAATCAGACACAGGGGGTGAAAGAGAAAGGGCAAGAGAATGATGTGAAAACAGGAGTGAAGACAGCTGCGAAGGTAGAGAGAAAGGAAAAGAACAACATACACGGTGTGATGTAGAAAGAGTGAAGAGCAAGACAAATCAGACACAGGGGGTGAAAGAGAAAGGGCAAGAGAAGGATCTGAAAACAGGAGTGAAGACAGTTGCCAAGGTAAAGAGAAAGGAAAAGAACAAGATACACGGGGTGATGTAGAAAGAGTGAAGAGCAAGACAAATCAGACACAGGGGGTGAAAGAGAAAGGGCAAGAGAAGGATCTGAAAACAGGAGTGAAGACAGTTGCGAATGTAGAGAGAAAGGTAAAGAACAAGATACACGGTGTGATGTAGAAAGAGTGAAGGGAAGACAAATCTGACACAGGGGGTGAAAGAGAAAGGGCAAAAGAAGGATGTGAAAACAGGTGTGAAGACAGTTTCGAAGGTAGAGGGAAAGGAAAAGAACAATATACACGGGGTGATGTAGAAAGAGTGAAGAGCAAGACAAACCAGACACAAGGGGTGAAAGAGAAACAGCAAGAGAAGGATCTGAAAACAGGTGTGAAGACAGTTGCGAAGGTAGAGAGAAAGGTAAAGAACAAGATACAGGGTGTGATGTAGAAAGAATGAAGAGGAAGACAAACCAGACACAGGGGGTGAAAGAGAAAGGGCAAGAGAAGGATGTGAAAACAGGAGCGAAGACAGTTTCGAAGGTAGAGAGAAAGGAAAAGAACAAGATACACGGTGTGATGTAGGAAGAGTGAAGAGGAAGACAAATCAGACACAGGGGTAAAAGAGAAAGGGAAAGAAAAGGATGTGAAAACAGGAGTGAAAACAGTTGCAAAGGTAGAGAGAAAGGAAAAGAACAAGATACACGGGGTGATGTAGAAAGATTAAGAGGAAGACAAATCAGACACAGGGGGTGAAAGAGAAAGTGCTAGAGAAGGATGTGAAAACAGGAGTGAAGACAGTTGCGAAGTTAGAGAGAAAGAAAAGAACAAGATACACGGTGTGATGTAGAAAGAGTGAAGAGGAAGACAAAGCAGAATCAGGGGGTGAAAGAGAAAAGGCAAGAGAAGGATGTGAAAACAGGAGTGAAAGCAGTTGCGAAGGTAGAGAGAAAGGAAAAGAACAAGATACACGGTGTGATGTAGAAAGAGTGAAGAGGAAGACAAATCAGACACAGGGGGTGAAAGAAAAAGGGCAAGAGAAGGATGTGAAAACAGGAGCAAAGACAGTTGCGAAGGTAGAGAGAAAGGAAAAGAACAAGATACACGGTGTGATGTAGAAAGAGTGAAGATTAACACAAACCAGATACAGGGGGTGAAAGAGAAAGGGCAAGAGAAGGATGTGAAAACAGGAGTGAAGAGAGTTGCCAAGGTAGAGAGAAAGGAAAAGAACAAGATACACGGTGTGATATAGAAAGAGTGAAGAGGAAAACAAATCAGACACAGGGGTAAAAGAGAAAGGGCAAGAGAAGGATGTGAAAACAGGTGTGAAGACAGCTGCGAAGGTAGAGAGAAAGGAAAAGAACAAGATACACGGTGTGATGTAGAAAGAGTGAAGAGGAAGACAAACCAGACACAGGGGGTGAAAGAAAAAGGGCAAGAGAAGGATGTGAAACAGGAGCAAAGACAGTTGCGAAGGTAGAGAGAAAGGAAAAGAACAAGATACACAGTGTGATGTAGAAAGAGTGAAGATTAACACAAACCAGATACAGGGGGTGAAAAAGATAGGGCAAGAGAAGGATGTGAAAACAGGAGTGAAGACAGTTGCGAAGGTAGAGAGAAAGGAAAAGAACAAGATACACGGGGTGATATAGAAAGAGTGAAGAGGAAGACAAACCAGACACAGGGGGTAAAAGAGAAAGGGCAAGCGAAGGATGTGAATACAGGATCGAAGACAGTTGCGAAGGTAGAGATAAAGGAAAAGAACAAGATACACGGTGTGATGTAGAATGAGTGAAGATGAAGACAAACCAGACAGAGGGGGTGAAAGAGAAAGTGCAAGAGAAGGATGTGAAAACAGGAGTGAAGACAGTTGCGAAGGTAGTGAGAAAGGAAAAGAACAAGATACACGGTGTGATGTAGAATGAGTGAAGATGAAGACAAACCAGACAGAGGGGGTGAAAGAGAAAGTGCCAGAGAAGGATGTGAAAACAGGAGTGAAGACATTTGCGAAGGTAGAGAGAAAGGAAAAGAACAAGATACACCGGGTGATGTAGAAAGAGTGAAGGGAAGACAAATCAGACACAGGGGGTGAAAGAGAAAGGGCAAGAAAAGGATGTGAAAACAGGAGTGAAGACATTTGCGAAGGTAGAGAGAAAGGAAAAGAACAAGATACACGGTGTGATGTAGAAAGATGAAGAAGAAGACAAATCAGACACAGGGGGTGAAAGAGAAAGTGCAAGAGAAGGATGTGAAAACAGGATCGAAGACAGTTGCGAAGGTAGAGATAAAGGAAAAGAACAAGATACACGGTGTGATGTAGAATGAGTGAAGATGAAGACAAACCAGACAGAGGGGGTGAAAGAGAAAGTGCAAGAGAAGGATGTGAAAACAGGAGTGAAGACAGTTGCGAAGGTAGTGAGAAAGGAAAAGAACAAGATACACGGTGTGATGTAGAATGAGTGAAGATGAAGACAAACCAGACAGAGGGTGTGAAAGAGAAAGTGCCAGAGAAGGATGTGAAAACAGGAGTGAAGACATTTGCGAAGGTAGAGAGAAAGGAAAAGAACAAGATACACGGTGTGATGTAGAATGAGTGAAGATGAAGAAAAACCAGACAGAGGGGGTGAAAGAGAATGTGCAAGAGAAGGATGTGAAAACAGGAGTGAAGACAGTTGCGAAGGTAGTAAGAAAGGAAAAGAACAAGATACACCGGGTGATGTAGAAAGAGTGAAGGGAAGACAAATCAGACACAGGGGGTGAAAGAGAAAGGGCAAGAAAAGGATGTGAAAACAGGAGTGAAGACATTTGCGAAGGTAGAGAGAAAGGAAAAGAACAAGATACACGGTGTGATGTAGAAAGAGTGAAGATTAACACAAACCAGATACAGGGGGTGAAAGAGAAAGGGCAAGAGAAGGATGTGAAAACAGGAGTGAAGACTGTTGCCAAGGTAGAGAGAAAGGAAAAGAACAAGATACACGGTGTGATGTAGAAAGAGTGAAGAGGAAGACAAATCAGACACAGGGGTAAAAGAGAAAGGGCAAAAGAAGGATGTGAAAACAGGTGTGAAGACAGCTGCGAAGGTAGAGAGAAAGGAAAAGAACAAGATACACGGGGTGATGTAGAAAGAGTGAAGAGCAAGACAAATCAGACACAGGGGGTGAAAGAGAAAGGGCAAGAGAAGGATCTGAAAACAGGGGTGAAGACAGTTGCGAAGGTAGGGAGAAAGGAAAACAACAAGATACACGGAGTGATGTAGAAAGAGTGAAGAGTAAGACAAATCAGACAATGGGGGTGAAAGAGAAAGGGCAAGAAAAGGATCTGAAAACAGGAGTAAAGACAGTTGCGAAGGTAGAGAGAAAGTTAAAGAACAAGATACAGGGTGTGATGTAGAAAGAGTGAAGAGGAAGTCAAACCAGACACGGGGGTGAAAGAGAAAGGGCAAAAGAAGGATGTGAAAACAGGAGTGAAGACAGTTGCGAAGGTAGAGAGAAAGGAAAAGAACAAGATACACGGTGTGATGTAGAAAGAGTGAAGAGGAAGAAAAATCTGACACAGGGGGTGAAAGAGAAAGGGCAAAAGAAGGATGTGAAAACAGGTGTGAAGATAGTTTCGAAGGTAGAGGGAAAGGAAAAGAACAATATACACGGGGTGATGTAGAAAGAGTGAAGAGCAAGACAAACCAGACACAGGGGGTGAAAGAGAAAGAGCAAGAGAAGGATCTGAAAACAGGTGTGAAGACAGTTGCGAATGTAGAGAGAAAGGTAAAGAACAAGATACAGGGTGTGATGTAGAAAGAATGAAGAGGAAGACAAACCAGACACAGGGGGTGAAAGAGAAAGGGCAAGAGAAGGATCTGAAAACAGGTGTGAAGGCAGTTGCGAAGGTAGAGAGAAAGGTAAAGAACAAGATACAGGGTGTGATGTAGAAAGAATGAGGAGGAAGACAAACCAGTCACAGGGCGTGTAAGAGAAAGGGCGAGCGAAGGATGTGAAAACAGGAGCGAAGACAGTTTCGAAGGTAGAGGGAATGGAAAAGAACAAGATACACGGGGTGATGTAGAAAGAGTGAAGAGGAAGACAAATCTGACACAGGGGGTGAAAGAGAAAGGGCAAAAGAAGGATGTGAAAACAGGTGTGAAGACAGTTTCGAAGGTAGAGGGAAAGGAAAAGAACAATATACACGGGGTGATGTAGAAAGAGTGAAGAGCAAGACAAACCAGACACAGGGGGTGAAAGAGAAAGAGCAAGAGAAGGATCTGAAAACAGGTGTGAAGACAGTTGCGAAGGTAGAGAGAAAGGTAAAGAACAAGATACAGGGTGTGATGTAGAAAGAATGAAGAGGAAGACAAACCACACACAGGGGGTGAAAGAGAAAGGGCAAGAGAAGGATGTGAAAACAGGTGCGAAGACTGTTTCGAAGGTAGAGGGAAAGGAAAAGAACAATATACACGGTGTGATGTAGAAAGAGTGAAGAGGAAGACAAATCATACACAGGGGTAAAAGAGAAAGGGAAATAGAAGGATGTGAAAACAGGAGTGAAAACAGTTGCGAAGGTAGAGAGAAAGGAAAAGAACAAGATACACGGTGTGATGTAGAAAGAGTGAAGATTAACACAAACCAGATACAGGGGGTGAAAGAGAAAGGGCAAGAGAAGGATGTGAAAACAGGAGTGAAGACTGTTGCCAAGGTAGAGAGAAAGGAAAAGAACAAGATACACGGTGTGATATAGAAAGAGTGAAGAGGAAGACAAATCAGACACAGGGGTAAAAGAGAAAGGGCAAGAGAAGGATGTGAAAGCAGGTGTGAAGACAGCTGCGAAGGTAGAGAGAAAGGAAAAGAACAAGATACACGGGGTGATGTAGAAAGAGTGAAGAGCAAGACAAATCAGACACAGGGGGTGAAAGAGAAAGGGCAAGAGAAGGATCTGAAAACAGGGGTGAAGATAGTTGCGAAGGTAGGGAGAAAGGAAAACAACAAGATACACGGAGTGATGTAGAAAGAGTGAAGAGCAAGACAAATCAGACAATGGGGGTGAAAGAGAAAGGGCAAGAAAAGGATCTGAAAACAGGAGTAAAGACAGTTGCGAAGGTAGAGAGAAAGTTAAAGAACAAGATACAGGGTGTGATGTAGAAAGAGTGAAGAGGAAGACAAACCAGACACGGGGGTGAAAGAGAAAGGGCAAAAGAAGGATGTGAAAACAGGAGTGAAGACAGTTGCGAAGGTAGAGAGAAAGGAAAAGAACAAGATACACGGTGTGATGTAGAAAGAGTGAAGAGGAAGACAAATCTGACACAGGGGGTGAAAGAGAAAGGGCAAAAGAAGGATGTGAAAACAGGTGTGAAGATAGTTTCGAAGGTAGAGGGAAAGGAAAAGAACAATATACACGGGGTGATGTAGAAAGAGTGAAGAGCAAGATAAACCAGACACAGGGGGTGAAAGAGAAAGAGCAAGAGAAGGATCTGAAAACAGGTGTGAAGACAGTTGCGAAGGTAGAGAGAAAGGTAAAGAACAAGATACAGGGTGTGATGTAGAAAGAATGAAGAGGAAGACAAACCAGACACAGGGGGTGAAAGAGAAAGGGCAAGAGAAGGATGTGAAAACAGGAGCGAAGACAGTTTCTAAGGTAGAGGGAATGGAAACGAACAAGATACACGGGGTGATGTAGAAAGAGTGAAGTGGAAGACAAATCTGACACAGGGGATGAAAGAGAAAGGGCAAAAGAAGGATGTGAAAACAGGTGTGAAGACAGTTTCGAAGGTAGAGGGAAAGGAAAAGAACAATATACACGGGGTGATGTAGAAAGAGTTAAGAGCAAGACAAACCAGACACAGGGGGTGAAAGAGAAAGGGCAAGAGAAGGATCTGAAAACAGGTGTGAAGAGAGTTGCGAAGGTAGAGAGAAAGGTAAAGAACAAGATACAGGGTGTGATGTAGAAAGAATGAAGAGGAAGACAAACCAGACACAGGGGGTGAAAGAGAAAGGGCAAGAGAAGGATATGAAAACAGGAGTGAAGACAGTTTCGAAGGTAGAGGGAAAGGAAAAGAACAAGATACACGGGGTGATGTAGAAAGAGTGAAGAGGAAGACAAATCTGACACAGGGGGTGAAAGAGAAAGGGCAAAAGAACGATGTGAAAACAGGTGTGAAGACAGTTTCGAAGGTAGAGGGAAAGGAAAATAACAATATACACGGGGTGATGTAGAAAGAGTTAAGAGCAAGACAAACCAGACACAGGGGGTGAAAGAGAAAGGGCAAGAGAAGGATCTGAAAACAGGTGTGAAGACAGTTGCGAAGGTAGAGAGAAAGGTAAAGAACAAGATACAGGGTGTGATGTAGAAAGAATGAAGAGGAAGACAAACCACACACAGGGGGTGAAAGAGAAAGGGCAAGAGAAGGATGTGAAAACAGGAGTGAAGACAGTTTCGAAGGTAGAGGGAAAGGAAAAGAACAAGATACACGGTGTGATGTAGAAAGAGTGAAGAGGAAGACAAACCAGACACAGGGGGTGAAAGAGAAAGGGCAAGAGAAGGACGTGAAAACAGGAGTGAAGACAGTTGCGAAGGTAGAGAGAAAGAAAAAGAACAAGATACACGGTGTGATGTAGAAAGAGTGAAGAGGAAGACAAATCAGACACAGGGGGTGAAAGAGAAAGGGCAAGAGAAGGATCTGAAAACAGGTGTGAAGACAGTTGCGAAGGTAGAGAGAAAGGTAAAGAACAAGATACAGGGTGTGATGTAGAAAGAATGAAGAGGAAGACAAACCAGACACAGGGGGTGAAAGAGAAAGGGCAAGCGAAGGATATGAAAACAGGAGTGAAGACAGTTTCGAAGGTAGAGGGAAAGGAAAAGAACAAGATACACGGTGTGATGTAGAAAGAATGAAGAGGAAGACAAACCAGACACAAGGGGTGAAAGAGAAAGGGCAAGAGAAGGATGTGAAAACAGAAGTGAAGACATTTGCGAAGGTAGAGAGATAGGAAAAGAACAAGATCCACGGTGTGATGTAGAAAGAATGAAGAGGAGGACAAACCAGACACAAAGGGTGAAAGAGAAAGAGCAAGAGAAGGATGTGAAAACAGAAGTGAAGACATTTGCGAAGGTAGAGAGAAAGAAAAAGAACAAGATACACGGTGTGATGTAGAAAGAGTGAAGAGGAAGACAAATCATACACAGGGGGTGAAAGAGAAAGGGCAAGAGAAGGATGTGAAAACAGGAGTGAAGACAGTTGCGAAGGTAGAGAGAAAGGAAAAGAACAAGATACACGGTGTGATGTAGAAAGAATGAAGAGGAAGACAAACCAGACCCAAGGGGTGAAAGAGAAAGGGCAAGAGAAGGATGTGAAAACAGAAGTGAAGACATTTTCGAAGGTAGAGAGAAAGGAAAAGAACAAGATCCACGGTGTGTGATGTAGAAAGAATGAAGAGGAAGACAAACCAGACACAAGGGGTGAAAGAGAAAGGGCAAGAGAAGGATGTGAAAACAAGAGGAAGACAGTTGCGAATGTAGAGAGAAAGGAAAGAACAAGATCCACGGTGTGATGTAGAAAGAATGAAGAGGAAGACAAACCAGACACAAGGGGTGAAAGAGAAAGGGCAAAGAAGGATGGAAAAACCGGAGTGAAGACAGTTGCGAAGGTAGAGAGAAAGGTAAAGAACTAAAATACGGGGTGATGTAGAAAGAGGACGAGGAAGACAAACCAGACACAAGGGGTGAAAGAGAAAGGTCAAGAGAAGGATGGGAAAAACAGAAGTGAAGAGCATTTGCGAAGGTAGAGAGAAAGTTAAAGAACAAGATACACGGTGTGATATAGAAAGAGTGAAGAGGAAGACATATCAGACACATTGCGGGTGAAAGAGAACGGGCAAGAGAAGGATGTGAAAACAGGAGCGAAGACAGTTTCGAAGGTAGAGGGAAAGGAAAAGAACAAGATACACGGGGTGATGTAGAAAGAGTGAAGAGCAAGACAAATCAGACACAGGGTGAAAGAGAAAGGGCAAGAGAAGGATCTGAAAACAGGAGTGAAGACAGTTGCGAAGGTAGGAGAAAGGAAAAAGAACAAGATACACGGTGTGATGTAGAAAAAGTGAAGAGGAAGACAAATCTGACACAGAGGGTGAAAGAGAAAGGGCAAAAGAAGGATGTGAAAACAGGTGTGAAGACAGTTTCGAAGGTAGAGAAAGGAAAAGAACAATATACACGGGGTGATGTAGAAAGAATGAAGAGCAAGACAAACCAGACACAGGGGGTGAAAGAGAAATGGCAAGAGAAGGATCTGAAAACAGGAGTGAAGACAGTTGCGAAGGTAGAGAGAAAGGCAAAGAACAAGATACACGGTGTGATGTAGAAAGAATGAAGAGGAAGACAAACCAGACACAGGGGGTGAAAGAGAAAGGGCAAAAGAAGGATGTGAAAACAGGAGTGAAGACAGTTGCGAAGGTAGAGAGAAAGGAAAAGAACAAGATACACGGTGTGAGATGGTGAAAGAGTGAAGAGGAAGACAAATCAGACACAGGGGGTGGAAAGAGAAAGGAAAGAGAAGGATCTGAAAACAGGAGTGAAGACAGTTGCGAAGGTAGAGAGAAAGGTAAAGAACAAGATACAGGGTGTGATGTAGAAAGAGTGAAGAGGAAGAAAAAACAGACACGGGGGTGAAAGAGAAAAGGGCAAATGAAGGATGTGAAAACAGGTGTGAAGACAGTTGCGAATGTAGAGAGAAAGGAAAAGAACAAGATCCACGGTGTGATGTAGAATGAATGAAGAGGAAGACAAACCAGACACAAGGGGTGAAAGAGAAAGGGCAAAAGAAGGATGTGGAAAAACCGGAGTGAAGACAGTTGCGAAGGTAGAGAGAAAGGTAAAGAACTAAATACACGGGTGATGTAGAAAGAGTGACGAGGAAGACAAACCAGACACAAGGGGTGAAAGAGAAAGGTCAAGAGAAGGATGGGAAAACAGAAGTGAAGACATTTGCGAAGGTAGAGAGGTTAAAGAACAAGATACACGGTGTGATATAGAAAGAGTGAAGAGGAAGACATATCAGACACATTGGGTGAAAGAGAACGGGCAAGAGAAGGGATGTGAAAACAGGAGCGAAGACAGTTTCGAAGGTAGAGGGAAAGGAAAAAGAACAAGATACACGGGGTGATGTAGAAAGAGTGAAGAGCAAGACAAATCAGACACAGGGGGTGAAAGAGAAAGGGCAAGAGAAGGATCTGAAAACAGGAGGAAGACAGTTATGAAGGTAGAGAGAAAGGAAAAGAACAAGATACACGGTGTGATGTAGAAAAAGTGAAGAGGAAGACAAATCTGACACAGAGGGTGAAAGAGAAAGGGCAAAAGAAGGATGTGAAAACAGGTGTGAAGACAGTTTCGAAGGTAGAGGGAAAGGAAAAGAACAATATACACGGGGTGATGTAGAAAGAATGAAGAGCAAGACAAAACCAGGACACAGGGGGTGAAAGAGAAATGGCAAGAGAAGGATCTGAAAACAGGAGTGAAGACAGTTGCGAAGGTAGAGAGAAAAGGCAAAGAACAAGATACACGGTGTGATGTAGAAAGAATGAAGAGGAAGACAAACCAGACACAGGGGGTGAAAGAGAAAGGGCAAAAGAAGGATGTGAAAACAGGAGTGAAGACAGTTGCGAAGGTAGGTGGTAAGAAAGGAAAGAACAAGATACACGGTGTGATGTAGAAAGAGTGAAGAGGAAGACAAACCAGACACAGGGGGTGAAAGAGAAAGGGCAAGAGAAGGACGTGAAAACAGGAGTGAAGACAGTTGCGAAGGTAGAGAGAAAGAAAAAGAACAAGATACACGGTGTGATGTAGAAAGAGTGAAGAGGAAGACAAATCAGACAGGGGGTGAAAGAGAAAGGGCAAGAGAAGGATCTGAAAACAGGAGTGAAGACAGTTGCGAAGGTAGAGAGAAAGGAAGGGGTAAAGAACAAGATACAGGGTGTGATGTAGAAAGAGTGAAGAGGAAGAAAAAACAGACACGGGGGTGAAAGAGAAAGGGCAAATGAAGGATGTGAAAACAGGTGTGAAGACAGTTGCGAAGGTAGAGAGAAAGGAAAAGAACAAGATACACGGTGTGATGTAGAAAGAGTGAAGAGGAAGACAAATCTTACACAGGGGGTGAAAGAGAAAGGGCAAAAGAAGGATGTAAAAAAAGGTGTGAAGACAGTTTCGAAGGTAGAGGGAAAGGAAAAGAACAATATACACGGGGTGATGTAGAAAGATGAAGAGCAAGACAAACCAGACACAGCGGGTGAAAGAGAAAGGGCAAGAGAAGGATCTGAAAACAGGTGTGAAGGCAGTTGCGAAGGTAGAGAGAAAGGTAAAGAACAAGATACAGGGTGTGATGTAGAAAGAATGAGGAGGAAGACAAACCAGTCACAGGGCGTGTAAGAGAAAGGGCGAGAGAAGGATGTGAAAACAGGAGCGAAGACAGTTTCGAAGGTAGAGGGAAAGGAAAAGAACAAGATACACGGGGTGATGTAGAAAGAGTGAAGAGGAAGACAAATCTGACACAGGGGGTGAAAGAGAAAGGGCAAAAGAACGATGTGAAAACAGGTGTGAAGACAGTTTCGAAGGTAGAGGGAAAGGAAAAGCACAATATACACGGGGTGATGTATAAAGAGTGAAGAGCAAGACAAACCAGACACAGAGGGTGAAAGAGAAAGGGCAAGAGAAGGATCTGAAAACAGGTGTGAAGACAGTTGCGAAGGTAGAGAGAAAGGTAAAGAACAAGATACAGGGTGTGATGTAGAAAGAATGAAAAGGAAGACAAACCAGACACAGAGGGTGAAAGAGAAAGGGCAAGAGAAGGAAGTGAAAACAGGAGCGAAGACAGTTTCGAAGGTACAGGGAAAGGAAAAGAACAAGATACACGGTGTGATGTAGAAAAAGTGAAGAGGAAGTCAAATCTGACACAGGGGGTGAAAGAGAAAGGGCAAAAGAAGGATGTGAAAACAGGTGTGAAGACAGTTTCGAATGTCGAGGGAAAGGAAAAGAACAATATACACGGGGTGATGTAGAAAGAGTGAAGAGCAAGACAAACCAGACACAGGGGGTGAAAGAGAAATGGCAAGAGAAGGATCTGAAAAAAGGAGTGAAGACAGTTGCGAAGGTAGAGAGAAAGGAAAAGAACAAGATCCACGGTGTGATGTAGAAAGAATGAAGAGGAAGACAAACCAGACACAAGGGGTGAAAGAAAAAGGGCAAGAGAAGGATGTGAAAACAAGAGTGAAGACAGTTGCGAATGTAGAGAGAAAGGAAAAGAACAAGATCCACGGTGTGATGTAGAAAGAATGAAGAGGAAGACAAACCAGACACAAGGGGCGAAAGAGAAAGGGCAAAAGAAGGATGTGAAAACCGGAGTGAAGACAATTGCGAAGGTAGAGAGAAAGTTAACGAACAAGATACACGGTGTGATATAGAAAGAGTGAAGAGGAAGACATATCAGACACATTGGGTGAAAGAGAACGGGCAAGAGAAGGATGTGAAAACAGGAGCGAAGACAGTTTCGAAGGTAGAGGGAAAGGAAAAGAACAAGATACACGGGGTGATGTAGAAAGAGTGAAGAGCAAGACAAATCAGACACAGGGGGTGAAAGAGAAAGGGCAAGAGAAGGATCTGAAAACAGGAGTGAAGGCAGTTGCGAAGGTAGAGAGAAAGGTAAAAACAAGATACAGGGTGTGATGTAGAAAGAGTGAAGAGGAAGACAAATCTGACACAGGGGGTGAAAGAGAAAGGGCAAATGAAGGATGTGAAAACAGGTGTGAAGACATTTGCGAAGGTAGAGATAAAGGAAAAGAACAAGATACACGGTGTAATGTAGAAAGAGTGAAGAGGAAGACAAATCTGACACAGAGGGTGAAAGAGAAAGGGCAAAAGAAGGATGTGAAAACAGGTGTGAAGACAGTTTCGAAGGTAGAGGGAAAGGAAAAGAACAATATACACGGGGTGATGTAGAAAGAATGAAGAGCAAGACAAACCAGACACAGGGGGTGAAAGAGAAACGGCAAGAGAAGGATCTGAAAACGAGGTGAAGACAGTTGCGAAGGTAGAGAGAAAGGTAAAGAACAAGATACACGGTGTGATGTAGAAAGAATGAAAGGAAGACAAACCAGACACAGGGGGTGAAAGAGAAAGGGCAAAAGAAGGATGTGAAAACAGGAGTGAAGACAGTTGCGAAGGTAGAGAGAAAGGAAAAGAACAAGATACACGGTGTGATGTAGAAAGAGTGAAGAGGAAGACAAACCAGACACAGGGGTGAAGAAGAGGCAAGAGAAGGACGTGAAAACAGGAGTGAAGATAGTTGCGAAGGTAGAGAAAGAAAAAGAACAAGATACACGGTGTGATGTAGAAAGAGTGAAGAGGAAGACAAATCAGACACAGGGGGTGAAAGAGAAAGGGCAAGAGAAGGATCGAGAAGGAAACAGGAGTGAAGACAGTTGCGAAGGTAGAGAGAAAGGTAAAAGAACAAGATACAGGGTGTGATGTAGAAAGAGTGAAGAGGAAGACAAAACAGACACGGGGGTGAAAGAGAAAGGGCAAATGAAGGATGTGAAAACAGGTGTGAAGACAGTTGCGAAGGTAGAGAGAAAGGAAAAGAACAAGATACACGGTGTGATGTAGAAAGAGTGAAAGAGAGGAAGACAAATCCTACACAAGGGGTGAAAGAGAAAGGGCAAGAAGGATGTGAAAACAGGTGTGAAGACAGTTTCAGAAGGTAGAGGAAAGGAAAAGAACAATATACACGGGGTGATGTAGAAAGAGTGAAGAGCAAGACAAACCAGACACAGGGGGTGAAAGAGAAAGGGCAAGAGAAGGATCTGAAAACAGGTGTGAAGGCAGTTGCGAAGGAAGTGAGAGAAGGAAAAGAACAAGATACAGGGTGTGATGTAGAAAGAATGAGGAGGAAGAGGAACAAACCAGTCACAGGGTGAAAGAGAAGGGCGAGAGAAGGATGTGAAAACAGGAGCGAAGACAGTTTCGAAGGTAGAGGAAAAGGAAAAGAACAAGATACACGGGGTGATGTAGAAAGAGTGAAGAGGAAGACAAATCTGACACAGGGGGTGAAAGAGAAAGGGCAAAAGAACGATGTGAAAACAGGTGTGAAGACAGTTTCGAAGGTAGAGGAAAGAGAGAAAAGAACAATATACACGGGGTGATGTATAAAGAGTGAAGAGCAAGACAAACCAGACACAGAGGGTGAAAGAGAAAGGGCAAGAGAAGGATCTGAAAACGGGTGTGAAGACAGTTGCGAAGGTAGAGAAAGGTAAAGAACAAGATACAGGGTGTGATGTAGAAAGAATGAAAAGGAAGACAAACCAGACACAGAGGGTGAAAGAGAAAGGGCAAGAGAAGGAAGTGAAAACAGGGTAGGAGCAAGTTTCGAAGGTACAGGGAAAGGAAAAGAACAAGATACACGGTGTGATGTAGAAAAAGTGAAGAGGAAGACAAATCTGACACAGGGGGTGAAAGAGAAAAGGGCAAAAGAAGGATGTGAAAACAGGTGTGAAGACAGTTTCGAATGTCGAGGGAAAGGAAAAGAACAATATACACGGGGTGATGTGAAAAGAGTGAAGAGCAAGACAAACCAGACACAGGGGGTGAAAGAGAAATGGCAAGAGAAGGATCTGAAAAAAGGGGAGTGAAGACAGTTGCGAAGGTGAAAGAGAGAAAAGAACAAGATACAAGGTGTGATGTAGAAAGAATGAAGAGAGGAAGACAAACCAGACACAGGGGTGAAGAGAAAGGGCAAAAAGAAGGATGTGAGAAAACAGGAGTGAAGACAGTTGCAGAGGTAGAGAGAAAAGAAAAAGAACAAGATACACGGTGTGATGTAGAAAGAGTGAAGAGGAGAAGACAAACCAGACACAGAGGTGAAAAAGAAGGGCAAAGAGAAGGACGTGAAAACAGGAGTGAAGACAGTTGCAAAGTTAGAGAGAAAGAAAAAGAACAAGATACACGGTGTGATGTGTAGAAAGAGTGCAGAGGAGAAGACAAATCAGACACAGGGGGTGAAAGAGAAAGGGCAAGAGAAGGATCTGAAAACAGGTGTGAAGACAGTTGCGAAAGGTAGAGAGAAAGAAAAAGAACAAGATACACGGGGTGATGTAGAAAGAGTGAAGAGGAAGACAAACCAGACACAGGGGGTTGAAAGAGAAGGGCAAAGAGAAGGATGTGAAAACAGAGGCGAAGACAGTTTCAGAAGGTAGAGGGAAAGGAAAAGAACAAGATACACGGTGTGATGTAGAAAGAGTGAAGAGGAAGACAAACCAGACACAGGGTGAAAGAGAAAGGGCAAGAGAAGGATGTAAAAACAGGAGCGAAGACAGTTTCGAAGGTAGAGGAAAGGAAAAGAACAAGATACACGGTGTGATGTAGAAAGAGTGAAGAGGAAGACAAATCAGACACAGGGGGTGAAAGAGAAAGGGCAAGAGAAGGATCTGAAAACAGGTGTGAAGACAGTTGCGAAGGTAGAGAAAGAAGAAAAAGAACAAGATACACAGGGTGATGTAGAAAGAGTGAAGAGGAGGAGACAAATCAGACACAGAGGGTGAAAGAGAAAGGAGCAAAAGAAGGATGTGAAAACAGGGGCAGACAGTTTCGAAGGTAGAGAAGAGAAGAAAGAACAAGATACACGGTGTGATGTAGAAAGAGTGAAAGAGGAAGACAAACCAGACACAGGGGGTGAAGAGAAAGGGCAAGAGAAGGATGTAAAAACAGGAGTGAAGACAGTTGCGAAGGTAGAGGAAAGGAAAAGAACAAGATACACGGTGTGATGTAGAAAGTGAAGAGGAAGACAAACCAGACACAGGGGGTGAAAGAAGGGCAAGAGAAGGGACGTGAAAACGGGAGTGAAGATAGTTGCAGGAAGGTAGAGAGAAAGAAAAAGAACAAGATACACGGTGTGATGTAGAAAGAGTGAAGAGGAAGACAAATCAGACACAGGGGGTGAAGAGAAAGGGCAAGAGAAGGATCGGAGAAAACAGGAGTGAAGACAGTTGCGAAGGTAGAGAGAAAGGTAAAGAACAAGATACAGGGTGTGATGTAGAAAGAGTGAAGAGGAAGACAAAACAGACACGGGGGTGAAAGAGAAAAGGGCAAATGAAGGATGTGAAAACAGGTGTGAAGACAGTTGCGAAGGTAGAGAGAAAGGAAAAGAACAAGATACACGGTGTGATGTAGAAAAGAGTGAAGAGGAGGAAGACAAATCCTACACAAGGGTGAAGAGAAAGGGCAAAAGAAGGATGTGAAAACAGGTGTGAGAAGACAGTTTCGAAGGTAGAGGGGAAAGAGAGAAAGAACAATATACACGGGGTGATGTAAGAAAGAGTGAAGAGCAAGACAAACCAGACACAGGGGGTGAAGAAGGGCAAGAGAAGGATCTGAAAACAGGTGTGAAGGCAGTTGCGAAGGTAGAGAGAAAGAGAAGAACAAGATACAGGGTGTGATGTAGAAAGAATGAGGAGGAAGACAAACCAGTCACAGGGGGTGAAAGAGAAAGGGCGAGAGAAGGATGTGAAAACAGGAGCGAAGACAGTTTCGAAGGTAGAGGAAAGGAAAAGAACAAGATACACGGGGGTGATGTAGAAAGAGTGAAGAGGAAGACAAATCTGACACAGGGGGTGAAAGAAGAGAAGGGCAAAAGAACGATGTAGAAACAGGTGTGAAGACAGTTTCGAAGGTAGAGGGAAAGGAAAAGAACAATATACACGGGGTGATGTATAAAGAGTGAAGAGCAAGACAAACCAGACACAGAGGGTGAAAGAGAAGGGCAAAGAGAAGGATCTGAAAACGGGTGTGAAGACAGTTGCGAAGGTAGAGAGAAAAGGTAAAGAACAAGATACGAGATTGGCATTGTAGAAAGATGAAAAGGAAGACAAACCAGACACAGAGGGTGAGAAGAGAAAGGGCAAGAGAAGGAAGTGAAAACAGGAGCGAAGACAGTTTCGAAGGTACGGGAAAGGAAAAGAACAAGATACACGGTGTGATGTAGAAAAAGTGAAGAGGAAGACAAATCTGACACAGGGGGTGAAAGAGAAAGGAGCAAAAGAAGGATGTGAAAACAGGTGTGAAGACAGTTTCGAATGTCGAGGGAAAGGAAAAGAACAATATACACGGGGTGATGTAGAAAAGGAAGTGAAGAGCAAGACAAACCAGACACAGGGTGAAAGAGAAATGGCAAGAAAGGATCTGAAAAAAGGAGTGAAGACAGTTGCGAAGGTAGAGAGAAAGGAAAAGAACAAGATACAAGGTGTGATGTACAAGAAAAGAATGAAGAGGAAGACAAACCAGACACAGGGGGTGAAAGAGAAAGGGCAAAAAGAAGGATGTGAGAAAACAGGAGTGAAGACAGTTGCGAAGGTAGAGAGAAAAGAAAAGAACAAGATACACGGTGTGATGTAGAAAGAGTGAAGAGGAAGACAAACCAGACACAGGGGGTGAAAAAGAAAGGGCAAGAGAAGGACGTGAAAACAGGAGTGAAGACAGTTGCGAAGTTAGAGAGAAAGAAAAAGAACAAGATACACGGTGTGATGTAGAAAGAGTGCAGAGGAAGACAAATCAGACACAGGGGTGAAAGAGAAAGGGCAAGAGAAGGATCTGAAAACAGGTGTGAAGACAGTTGCGAAGGTAGAGAGAAAGAAAAAGAACAAGATACACGGGGTGATGTAGAAAGAGTGAAGAGGAAGACAAACCAGACACAGGGGGTTGAAAGAGAAAGGAGCAAGAGAAGGATGTGAAAACAGGAGCGAAGACAGTTTCGAAGGTAGAGGAAAGGAAAAGAACAAGATACACGGTGTGATGTAGAAAGAGTGAAGAGGAAGACAAACCAGACACAGGGGGTGAAAGAGAAAGGGCAAGAGAAGGATGTAAGAAACAGGAGCGAAGACAGTTTCGAAGGTAGAGGAAAAGGAAAAGAACAAGATACACGGTGTGATGTAGAAAGAGTGAAGAGGAAGACAAATCAGACACAAGGGGGTGAAAGAGAAAGGGCAAGAGAAGGATCTGAAAACAGGTGTGAAGACAGTTGCGAAGGTAGAGAGAAAGAAAAAGAACAAGATACACAGGGTGATGTAGAAAGAGTGAAGAGGAAGACAAATCAGACACAGGGGTGAAAGAGAAAGGGCAAAAGAAGGATGTGAAAACAGGAGCGAAGACAGTTTGAAAGGTGAGGGAAAGGAAAAGAACAAGATACACGGTGTGATGTGAAAAAGTGAAGAGGAAGACAAACCAGACACAGGGGGTGAAAGAGAAAGGGCAAGAGAAGGATGTAAAAACAGGAGTGAAGACAGTTGCGAAGGTAGAGGAAAGGAAAAAGAACAAGATACACGGGGTGATGTGTAGAAAAAGTGAAGAGGAAGACAAACCAGACACAGGGGGTGAAGAGAAAGGGCAAGAGAGAAGGATGTAAAGAAAACAGGAGTGAAAGACAGTTGCGAAGGTAGAGAGAAAGGAAAAGAACAAGATACACGGTGTGATGTAGAAAAAAGTGAAGGAAGACAAATCAGACACAGGGGGTGAAAGAGAAAAGGCAAGAGAAGGACGTGAAAACAGGAGTGAAGACAGTTGCGCAGGTAGAGAGAAAGAAAAAGAACAAGATACACGGTGTGATGTAGAAAGAGTGAAGAGGAAGACAAACCAGACACAGGGGGTGAAAGAGAAAGTGCAAGAGAAGGATGTAAAAACAGGAGTGAAGACAGTTGCGAAGGTAGAGAGAAAGGAAAAGAACAAGATACACGGTGTGATGTAGAAAAAGTGAAGAGGAAGACAAACCAGACACAGGGGGTGAAAGAGAAAGGGCAAGAGAAGGATGTAAAAACAGGAGTGAAGACAGTTGCGAAGGTAGAGAGAAAGGAAAAGAAGAAGATACACGGGGTGATGTAGAAAAAGTGAAGAGGAAGACAAACCAGACACAGGGGGTGAAAGAGAAAGGGCAAGAGAAGGATGTAAAAACAGGAGTGAAGACAGTTGCGAAGGTAGAGAGAAAGGTAAAGAACAAGATACACGGTGTGATGTAGAAAGAGTGAAGGGAAGACAAATCTGACACAGGGGGTAAAAGAGAAAGGGCAAAAGAAGGATGTGAAAACAGGTGTGAAGACAGTTTCGAAGGTAGAGGGAAAGGAAAAGAACAATATACACGGGGTGATGTAGAAAGAGTGAAGAGCAAGACAAACCAGACACAAGGGGTGAAAGAGAAACAGCAAGAGAAGGATCTGAAAACAGGTGTGAAGACAGTTGCGAAGGTAGAGAGAAAGGTAAAGAACAAGATACAGGGTGTGATGTAGAAAGAATGAAGAGGAAGACAAACCAGACACAGGGGGTGAAAGAGAAAGGGCAAGAGAAGGATGTGAAAACAGGAGCGAAGACAGTTTCGAAGGTAGAGAGAAAGGAAAAGAACAAGATACACGGTGTGATGTAGGAAGAGTGAAGAGGAAGACAAATCAGACACAGGGGTAAAAGAGAAAGGGAAAGAAAAGGATGTGAAAACAGGAGTGAAAACAGTTGCAAAGGTAGAGAGAAAGGAAAAGAACAAGATACACGGGGTGATGTAGAAAGATTAAGAGGAAGACAAATCAGACACAGGGGGTGAAAGAGAAAGTGCTAGAGAAGGATGTGAAAACAGGAGTGAAGACAGTTGCGAAGTTAGAGAGAAAGAAAAGAACAAGATACACGGTGTGATGTAGAAAGAGTGAAGAGGAAGACAAAGCAGAATCAGGGGGTGAAAGAGAAAAGGCAAGAGAAGGATGTGAAAACAGGAGTGAAAGCAGTTGCGAAGGTAGAGAGAAAGGAAAAGAACAAGATACACGGTGTGATGTAGAAAGAGTGAAGAGGAAGACAAATCAGACACAGGGGGTGAAAGAAAAAGGGCAAGAGAAGGATGTGAAAACAGGAGCAAAGACAGTTGCGAAGGTAGAGAGAAAGGAAAAGAACAAGATACACGGTGTGATGTAGAAAGAGTGAAGATTAACACAAACCAGATACAGGGGGTGAAAGAGAAAGGGCAAGAGAAGGATGTGAAAACAGGAGTGAAGAGAGTTGCCAAGGTAGAGAGAAAGGAAAAGAACAAGATACACGGTGTGATATAGAAAGAGTGAAGAGGAAAACAAATCAGACACAGGGGTAAAAGAGAAAGGGCAAGAGAAGGATGTGAAAACAGGTGTGAAGACAGCTGCGAAGGTAGAGAGAAAGGAAAAGAACAAGATACACGGTGTGATGTAGAAAGAGTGAAGAGGAAGACAAACCAGACACAGGGGGTGAAAGAAAAAGGGCAAGAGAAGGATGTGAAACAGGAGCAAAGACAGTTGCGAAGGTAGAGAGAAAGGAAAAGAACAAGATACACAGTGTGATGTAGAAAGAGTGAAGATTAACACAAACCAGATACAGGGGGTGAAAAAGATAGGGCAAGAGAAGGATGTGAAAACAGGAGTGAAGACAGTTGCGAAGGTAGAGAGAAAGGAAAAGAACAAGATACACGGGGTGATATAGAAAGAGTGAAGAGGAAGACAAACCAGACACAGGGGGTAAAAGAGAAAGGGCAAGCGAAGGATGTGAATACAGGATCGAAGACAGTTGCGAAGGTAGAGATAAAGGAAAAGAACAAGATACACGGTGTGATGTAGAATGAGTGAAGATGAAGACAAACCAGACAGAGGGGGTGAAAGAGAAAGTGCAAGAGAAGGATGTGAAAACAGGATCGAAGACAGTTGCGAAGGTAGAGATAAAGGAAAAGAACAAGATACACGGTGTGATGTAGAATGAGTGAAGATGAAGACAAACCAGACAGAGGGGGTGAAAGAGAAAGTGCAAGAGAAGGATGTGAAAACAGGAGTGAAGACAGTTGCGAAGGTAGTGAGAAAGGAAAAGAACAAGATACACGGTGTGATGTAGAATGAGTGAAGATGAAGACAAACCAGACAGAGGGTGTGAAAGAGAAAGTGCCAGAGAAGGATGTGAAAACAGGAGTGAAGACATTTGCGAAGGTAGAGAGAAAGGAAAAGAACAAGATACACGGTGTGATGTAGAATGAGTGAAGATGAAGAAAAACCAGACAGAGGGGTGAAAGAGAATGTGCAAGAGAAGGATGTGAAAACAGGAGTGAAGACAGTTGCGAAGGTAGTAAGAAAGGAAAAGAACAAGATACACCGGGTGATGTAGAAAGAGTGAAGGGAAGACAAATCAGACACAGGGGGTGAAAGAGAAAGGGCAAGAAAAGGATGTGAAAACAGGAGTGAAGACATTTGCGAAGGTAGAGAGAAAGGAAAAGAACAAGATACACGGTGTGATGTAGAAAGAGTGAAGATTAACACAAACCAGATACAGGGGGTGAAAGAGAAAGGGCAAGAGAAGGATGTGAAAACAGGAGTGAAGACTGTTGCCAAGGTAGAGAGAAAGGAAAAGAACAAGATACACGGTGTGATGTAGAAAGAGTGAAGAGGAAGACAAATCAGACACAGGGGTAAAAGAGAAAGGGCAAAAGAAGGATGTGAAAACAGGTGTGAAGACAGCTGCGAAGGTAGAGAGAAAGGAAAAGAACAAGATACACGGGGTGATGTAGAAAGAGTGAAGAGCAAGACAAATCAGACACAGGGGGTGAAAGAGAAAGGGCAAGAGAAGGATCTGAAAACAGGGGTGAAGACAGTTGCGAAGGTAGGGAGAAAGGAAAACAACAAGATACACGGAGTGATGTAGAAAGAGTGAAGAGCAAGACAAATCAGACAATGGGGGTGAAAGAGAAAGGGCAAGAAAAGTATCTGAAAACAGGAGTAAAGACAGTTGCGAAGGTAGAGAGAAAGTTAAAGAACAAGATACAGGGTGTGATGTAGAAAGAGTGAAGAGGAAGTCAAACCAGACACGGGGGTGAAAGAGAAAGGGCAAAAGAAGGATGTGAAAACAGGAGTGAAGACAGTTGCGAAGGTAGAGAGAAAGGAAAAGAACAAGATACACGGTGTGATGTAGAAAGAGTGAAGAGGAAGAAAAATCTGACACAGGGGGTGAAAGAGAAAGGGCAAAAGAAGGATGTGAAAACAGGTGTGAAGATAGTTTCGAAGGTAGAGGGAAAGGAAAAGAACAATATACACGGGGTGATGTAGAAAGAGTGAAGAGCAAGACAAACCAGACACAGGGGGTGAAAGAGAAAGAGCAAGAGAAGGATCTGAAAACAGGTGTGAAGACAGTTGCGAATGTAGAGAGAAAGGTAAAGAACAAGATACAGGGTGTGATGTAGAAAGAATGAAGAGGAAGACAAACCAGACACAGGGGGTGAAAGAGAAAGGGCAAGAGAAGGATGTGAAAACAGGAGCGAAGACAGTTTCGAAGGTAGAGGGAATGGAAAAGAACAAGATACACGGGGTGATGTAGAAAGAGTGAAGAGGAAGACAAATCTGACACAGGGGGTGAAAGAGAAAGGGCAAAAGAAGGATGTGAAAACAGGTGTGAAGACAGTTTCGAAGGTAGAGGGAAAGGAAAAGAACAATATACACGGGGTGATGTAGAAAGAGTGAAGAGCAAGACAAACCAGACACAGGGGGTGAAAGAGAAAGAGCAAGAGAAGGATCTGAAAACAGGTGTGAAGACAGTTGCGAAGGTAGAGAGAAAGGTAAAGAACAAGATACAGGGTGTGATGTAGAAAGAATGAAGAGGAAGACAAACCACACACAGGGGGTGAAAGAGAAAGGGCAAGAGAAGGATGTGAAAACAGGTGCGAAGACTGTTTCGAAGGTAGAGGGAAAGGAAAAGAACAATATACACGGTGTGATGTAGAAAGAGTGAAGAGGAAGACAAATCATACACAGGGGTAAAAGAGAAAGGGAAATAGAAGGATGTGAAAACAGGAGTGAAAACAGTTGCGAAGGTAGAGAGAAAGGAAAAGAACAAGATACACGGTGTGATGTAGAAAGAGTGAAGATTAACACAAACCAGATACAGGGGGTGAAAGAGAAAGGGCAAGAGAAGGATGTGAAAACAGGAGTGAAGACTGTTGCCAAGGTAGAGAGAAAGGAAAAGAACAAGATACACGGTGTGATATAGAAAGAGTGAAGAGGAAGACAAATCAGACACAGGGGTAAAAGAGAAAGGGCAAGAGAAGGATGTGAAAGCAGGTGTGAAGACAGCTGCGAAGGTAGAGAGAAAGGAAAAGAACAAGATACACGGGGTGATGTAGAAAGAGTGAAGAGCAAGACAAATCAGACACAGGGGGTGAAAGAGAAAGGGCAAGAGAAGGATCTGAAAACAGGGGTGAAGATAGTTGCGAAGGTAGGGAGAAAGGAAAACAACAAGATACACGGAGTGATGTAGAAAGAGTGAAGAGCAAGACAAATCAGACAATGGGGGTGAAAGAGAAAGGGCAAGAAAAGGATCTGAAAACAGGAGTAAAGACAGTTGCGAAGGTAGAGAGAAAGTTAAAGAACAAGATACAGGGTGTGATGTAGAAAGAGTGAAGAGGAAGACAAACCAGACACGGGGGTGAAAGAGAAAGGGCAAAAGAAGGATGTGAAAACAGGAGTGAAGACAGTTGCGAAGGTAGAGAGAAAGGAAAAGAACAAGATACACGGTGTGATGTAGAAAGAGTGAAGAGGAAGACAAATCTGACACAGGGGGTGAAAGAGAAAGGGCAAAAGAAGGATGTGAAAACAGGTGTGAAGATAGTTTCGAAGGTAGAGGGAAAGGAAAAGAACAATATACACGGGGTGATGTAGAAAGAGTGAAGAGCAAGATAAACCAGACACAGGGGGTGAAAGAGAAAGAGCAAGAGAAGGATCTGAAAACAGGTGTGAAGACAGTTGCGAAGGTAGAGAGAAAGGTAAAGAACAAGATACAGGGTGTGATGTAGAAAGAATGAAGAGGAAGACAAACCAGACACAGGGGGTGAAAGAGAAAGGGCAAGAGAAGGATGTGAAAACAGGAGCGAAGACAGTTTCTAAGGTAGAGGGAATGGAAACGAACAAGATACACGGGGTGATGTAGAAAGAGTGAAGTGGAAGACAAATCTGACACAGGGGATGAAAGAGAAAGGGCAAAAGAAGGATGTGAAAACAGGTGTGAAGACAGTTTCGAAGGTAGAGGGAAAGGAAAAGAACAATATACACGGGGTGATGTAGAAAGAGTTAAGAGCAAGACAAACCAGACACAGGGGGTGAAAGGGAAAGGGCAAGAGAAGGATCTGAAAACAGGTGTGAAGACAGTTGCGAAGGTAGAGAGAAAGGTAAAGAACAAGATACAGGGTGTGATGTAGAAAGAATGAAGAGGAAGACAAACCAGACACAGGGGGTGAAAGAGAAAGGGCAAGAGAAGGATATGAAAACAGGAGTGAAGACAGTTTCGAAGGTAGAGGGAAAGGAAAAGAACAAGATACACGGGGTGATGTAGAAAGAGTGAAGAGGAAGACAAATCTGACACAGGGGGTGAAAGAGAAAGGGCAAAAGAAGGATGTGAAAACAGGTGTGAAGACAGTTTCGAAGGTAGAGGGAAAGGAAAATAACAATATACACGGGGTGATGTAGAAAGAGTTAAGAGCAAGACAAACCAGACACAGGGGGTGAAAGAGAAAGGGCAAGAGAAGGATCTGAAAACAGGTGTGAAGACAGTTGCGAAGGTAGAGAGAAAGGTAAAGAACAAGATACAGGGTGTGATGTAGAAAGAATGAAGAGGAAGACAAACCACACACAGGGGGTGAAAGAGAAAGGGCAAGAGAAGGATGTGAAAACAGGAGTGAAGACAGTTTCGAAGGTAGAGGGAAAGGAAAAGAACAAGATACACGGTGTGATGTAGAAAGAGTGAAGAGGAAGACAAACCAGACACAGGGGGTGAAAGAGAAAGGGCAAGAGAAGGACGTGAAAACAGGAGTGAAGACAGTTGCGAAGGTAGAGAGAAAGAAAAAGAACAAGATACACGGTGTGATGTAGAAAGAGTGAAGAGGAAGACAAATCAGACACAGGGGGTGAAAGAGAAAGGGCAAGAGAAGGATCTGAAAACAGGTGTGAAGACAGTTGCGAAGGTAGAGAGAAAGGTAAAGAACAAGATACAGGGTGTGATGTAGAAAGAATGAAGAGGAAGACAAACCAGACACAGGGGGTGAAAGAGAAAGGGCAAGAGAAGGATATGAAAACAGGAGTGAAGACAGTTTCGAAGGTAGAGGGAAAGGAAAAGAACAAGATACACGGTGTGATGTAGAAAGAATGAAGAGGAAGACAAACCAGACACAAGGGGTGAAAGAGAAAGGGCAAGAGAAGGATGTGAAAACAGAAGTGAAGACATTTGCGAAGGTAGAGAGATAGGAAAAGAACAAGATCCACGGTGTGATGTAGAAAGAATGAAGAGGAGGACAAACCAGACACAAAGGGTGAAAGAGAAAGAGCAAGAGAAGGATGTGAAAACAGAAGTGAAGACATTTGCGAAGGTAGAGAGAAAGAAAAAGAACAAGATACACGGTGTGATGTAGAAAGAGTGAAGAGGAAGACAAATCATACACAGGGGGTGAAAGAGAAAGGGCAAGAGAAGGATGTGAAAACAGGAGTGAAGACAGTTGCGAAGGTAGAGAGAAAGGAAAAGAACAAGATACACGGTGTGATGTAGAAAGAATGAAGAGGAAGACAAACCAGACCCAAGGGGTGAAAGAGAAAGGGCAAGAGAAGGATGTGAAAACAGAAGTGAAGACATTTTCGAAGGTAGAGAGAAAGGAAAAGAACAAGATCCACGGTGTGATGTAGAAAGAATGAAGAGGAAGACAAACCAGACACAAGGGGTGAAAGAGAAAGGGCAAGAGAAGGATGTGAAAACAAGAGTGAAGACAGTTGCGAATGTAGAGAGAAAGGAAAAGAAGAAGATACACGGGGTGATGTAGAAAGAATGAAGAGGAAGACAAACCAGACACAAGGGGTGAAAGAGAAAGGGCAAAAGAAGGATGTGAAAACCGGAGTGAAGACAGTTGCGAAGGTAGAGAGAAAGGTAAAGAACTAAATACACGGGGTGATGTAGAAAGAGTGACGAGGAAGACAAACCAGACACAAGGGGTGAAAGAGAAAGGTCAAGAGAAGGATGGGAAAACAGAAGTGAAGACATTTGCGAAGGTAGAGAGAAAGTTAAAGAACAAGATACACGGTGTGATATAGAAAGAGTGAAGAGGAAGACATATCAGACTCATTGGGTGAAAGAGAACGGGCAAGAGAAGGATGTGAAAACAGGAGCGAAGACAGTTTCGAAGGTAGAGGGAAAGGAAAAGAACAAGATACACGGGGTGATGTAGAAAGAGTGAAGAGCAAGAAAAATCAGACACAGGGGGTGAAAGAGAAAGGGCAAGAGAAGGATCTGAAAACAGGAGTGAAGACAGTTGCGAAGGTAGAGAGAAAGGAAAAGAACAAGATACACGGTGTGATGTAGAAAAAGTGAAGAGGAAGACAAATCTGACACAGAGGGTGAAAGAGAAAGGGCAAAAGAAGGATGTGAAAACAGGTGTGAAGACAGTTTCGAAGGTAGAGGGAAAGGAAAAGAACAATATACACGGGGTGATGTAGAAAGAATGAAGAGCAAGACAAACCAGACACAGGGGGTGAAAGAGAAATGGCAAGAGAAGGATCTGAAAACAGGAGTGAAGACAGTTGCGAAGGTAGAGAGAAAGGCAAAGAACAAGATACACGGTGTGATGTAGAAAGAATGAAGAGGAAGACAAACCAGACACAGGGGGTGAAAGAGAAAGGGCAAAAGAAGGATGTGAAAACAGGAGTGAAGACAGTTGCGAAGGTAGAGAGAAAGGAAAAGAACAAGATACACGGTGTGATGTAGAAAGAGTGAAGAGGAAGACAAACCAGACACAGGGGGTGAAAGAGAAAGGGCAAGAGAAGGACGTGAAAACAGGAGTGAAGACAGTTGCGAAGGTAGAGAGAAAGAAAAAGAACAAGATACACGGTGTGATGTAGAAAGAGTGAAGAGGAAGACAAATCAGACACAGGGGGTGAAAGATAAAGGGCAAGACAAGGATCTGAAAACAGGAGTGAAGACAGTTGCGAAGGTAGAGAGAAAGGTAAAGAACAAGATACAGGGTGTGATGTAGAAAGAGTGAAGAGGAAGAAAAAACAGACACGGGGGTGAAAGAGAAAGGGCAAATGAAGGATGTGAAAACAGGTGTGAAGACAGTTGCGAAGGTAGAGAGAAAGGAAAAGAACAAGATACACGGTGTGATGTAGAAAGAGTGAAGAGGAAGACAAATCTTACACAGGGGGTGAAAGAGAAAGGGCAAAAGAAGGATGTGAAAAAAGGTGTGAAGACAGTTTCGAAGGTAGAGGGAAAGGAAAAGAACAATATACACGGGGTGATGTAGAAAGAGTGAAGAGCAAGACAAACCAGACACAGCGGGTGAAAGAGAAAGGGCAAGAGAAGGATCTGAAAACAGGTGTGAAGGCAGTTGCGAAGGTAGAGAGAAAGGTAAAGAACAAGATACAGGGTGTGATGTAGAAAGAATGAGGAGGAAGACAAACCAGTCACAGGGCGTGTAAGAGAAAGGGCGAGAGAAGGATGTGAAAACAGGAGCGAAGACAGTTTCGAAGGTAGAGGAAAGGAAAAGAACAAGATACACGGGGTGATGTAGAAAGAGTGAAGAGGAAGACAAATCTGACACAGGGGGTGAAAGAGAAAGGGCAAAAGAACGATGTGAAAACAGGTGTGAAGACAGTTTCGAAGGTAGAGGGAAAGGAAAAGCACAATATACACGGGGTGATGTATAAAGAGTGAAGAGCAAGACAAACCAGAC
Source organism: Ascarosepion bandense (assembly GCA_037127315.1). Taxonomy (NCBI): domain Eukaryota; kingdom Metazoa; phylum Mollusca; class Cephalopoda; order Sepiida; family Sepiidae; genus Ascarosepion; species Ascarosepion bandense. The sequence goes on from JBBBDQ010000855.1 coordinate 737,258, forward strand.
ACAGAGGGTGAAAGAGAAAGGGCAAGAGAAGGATCTGAAAACAGGTGTGAAGACAGTTGCGAAGGTAGAGAGAAAGGTAAAGAACAAGATACAGGGTGTGATGTAGAAAGAATGAAAAGGAAGACAAACCAGACACAGAGGGTGAAAGAGAAAGGGCAAGAGAAGGAAGTGAAAACAGGAGCGAAGACAGTTTCGAAGGTACAGGGAAAGGAAAAGAACAAGATACACGGTGTGATGTAGAAAAAGTGAAGAGGAAGTCAAATCTGACACAGGGGGTGAAAGAGAAAGGGCAAAAGAAGGATGTGAAAACAGGTGTGAAGACAGTTTCGAATGTCGAGGGAAAGGAAAAGAACAATATACACGGGGTGATGTAGAAAGAGTGAAGAGCAAGACAAACCAGACACAGGGGGTGAAAGAGAAATGGCAAGAGAAGGATCTGAAAAAAGGAGTGAAGACAGTTGCGAAGGTAGAGAGAAAGGAAAAGAACAAGATCCACGGTGTGATGTAGAAAGAATGAAGAGGAAGACAAACCAGACACAAGGGGTGAAAGAAAAAGGGCAAGAGAAGGATGTGAAAACAAGAGTGAAGACAGTTGCGAATGTAGAGAGAAAGGAAAAGAACAAGATCCACGGTGTGATGTAGAAAGAATGAAGAGGAAGACAAACCAGACACAAGGGGCGAAAGAGAAAGGGCAAAAGAAGGATGTGAAAACCGGAGTGAAGACAGTTGCGAAGGTAGAGAGAAAGGAAAAGAACTAGATACACGGGGTGATGTAGAAAGAGTGACGAGGAAGACAAACCAGACACAAGCGGTGAAAGAGAAAGGTCAAGAGAAGGATGGGAAAACAGAAGTGAAGACAATTGCGAAGGTAGAGAGAAAGTTAACGAACAAGATACACGGTGTGATATAGAAAGAGTGAAGAGGAAGACATATCAGACACATTGGGTGAAAGAGAACGGGCAAGAGAAGGATGTGAAAACAGGAGCGAAGACAGTTTCGAAGGTAGAGGGAAAGGAAAAGAACAAGATACACGGGGTGATGTAGAAAGAGTGAAGAGCAAGACAAATCAGACACAGGGGGTGAAAGAGAAAGGGCAAGAGAAGGATCTGAAAACAGGAGTGAAGGCAGTTGCGAAGGTAGAGAGAAAGGTAAAGAACAAGATACAGGGTGTGATGTAGAAAGAGTGAAGAGGAAGACAAATCTGACACAGGGGGTGAAAGAGAAAGGGCAAATGAAGGATGTGAAAACAGGTGTGAAGACATTTGCGAAGGTAGAGATAAAGGAAAAGAACAAGATACACGGTGTGATGTAGAAAGAGTGAAGAGGAAGACAAATCTGACACAGAGGGTGAAAGAGAAAGGGCAAAAGAAGGATGTGAAAACAGGTGTGAAGACAGTTTCGAAGGTAGAGGGAAAGGAAAAGAACAATATACACGGGGTGATGTAGAAAGAATGAAGAGCAAGACAAACCAGACACAGGGGGTGAAAGAGAAACGGCAAGAGAAGGATCTGAAAACAGGAGTGAAGACAGTTGCGAAGGTAGAGAGAAAGGTAAAGAACAAGATACACGGTGTGATGTAGAAAGAATGAAGAGGAAGACAAACCAGACACAGGGGGTGAAAGAGAAAGGGCAAAAGAAGGATGTGAAAACAGGAGTGAAGACAGTTGCGAAGGTAGAGAGAAAGGAAAAGAACAAGATACACGGTGTGATGTAGAAAGAGTGAAGAGGAAGACAAACCAGACACAGGGGGTGAAAGAGAAAGGGCAAGAGAAGGACGTGAAAACAGGAGTGAAGATAGTTGCGAAGGTAGAGAGAAAGAAAAAGAACAAGATACACGGTGTGATGTAGAAAGAGTGAAGAGGAAGACAAATCAGACACAGGGGGTGAAAGAGAAAGGGCAAGAGAAGGATCGGAAAACAGGAGTGAAGACAGTTGCGAAGGTAGAGAGAAAGGTAAAGAACAAGATACAGGGTGTGATGTAGAAAGAGTGAAGAGGAAGACAAAACAGACACGGGGGTGAAAGAGAAAGGGCAAATGAAGGATGTGAAAACAGGTGTGAAGACAGTTGCGAAGGTAGAGAGAAAGGAAAAGAACAAGATACACGGTGTGATGTAGAAAGAGTGAAGAGGAAGACAAATCCTACACAAGGGGTGAAAGAGAAAGGGCAAAAGAAGGATGTGAAAACAGGTGTGAAGACAGTTTCGAAGGTAGAGGGAAAGGAAAAGAACAATATACACGGGGTGATGTAGAAAGAGTGAAGAGCAAGACAAACCAGACACAGGGGGTGAAAGAGAAAGGGCAAGAGAAGGATCTGAAAACAGGTGTGAAGGCAGTTGCGAAGGTAGAGAGAAAGGTAAAGAACAAGATACAGGGTGTGATGTAGAAAGAATGAGGAGGAAGACAAACCAGTCACAGGGGGTGAAAGAGAAAGGGCGAGAGAAGGATGTGAAAACAGGAGCGAAGACAGTTTCGAAGGTAGAGGGAAAGGAAAAGAACAAGATACACGGGGTGATGTAGAAAGAGTGAAGAGGAAGACAAATCTGACACAGGGGGTGAAAGAGAAAGGGCAAAAGAACGATGTGAAAACAGGTGTGAAGACAGTTTCGAAGGTAGAGGGAAAGGAAAAGAACAATATACACGGGGTGATGTATAAAGAGTGAAGAGCAAGACAAACCAGACACAGAGGGTGAAAGAGAAAGGGCAAGAGAAGGATCTGAAAACAGGTGTGAAGACAGTTGCGAAGGTAGAGAGAAAGGTAAAGAACAAGATACAGGGTGTGATGTAGAAAGAATGAAAAGGAAGACAAACCAGACACAGAGGGTGAAAGAGAAAGGGCAAGAGAAGGAAGTGAAAACAGGAGCGAAGACAGTTTCGAAGGTACAGGGAAAGGAAAAGAACAAGATACACGGTGTGATGTAGAAAAAGTGAAGAGGAAGACAAATCTGACACAGGGGGTGAAAGAGAAAGGGCAAAAGAAGGATGTGAAAACAGGTGTGAAGACAGTTTCGAATGTCGAGGGAAAGGAAAAGAACAATATACACGGGGTGATGTAGAAAGAGTGAAGAGCAAGACAAACCAGACACAGGGGGTGAAAGAGAAATGGCAAGAGAAGGATCTGAAAAAAGGAGTGAAGACAGTTGCGAAGGTAGAGAGAAAGGAAAAGAACAAGATACAAGGTGTGATGTAGAAAGAATGAAGAGGAAGACAAACCAGACACAGGGGGTGAAAGAGAAAGGGCAAAAGAAGGATGTGAAAACAGGAGTGAAGACAGTTGCGAAGGTAGAGAGAAAAGAAAAGAACAAGATACACGGTGTGATGTAGAAAGAGTGAAGAGGAAGACAAACCAGACACAGGGGGTGAAAAAGAAAGGGCAAGAGAAGGACGTGAAAACAGGAGTGAAGACAGTTGCGAAGTTAGAGAGAAAGAAAAAGAACAAGATACACGGTGTGATGTAGAAAGAGTGCAGAGGAAGACAAATCAGACACAGGGGGTGAAAGAGAAAGGGCAAGAGAAGGATCTGAAAACAGGTGTGAAGACAGTTGCGAAGGTAGAGAGAAAGAAAAAGAACAAGATACACGGGGTGATGTAGAAAGAGTGAAGAGGAAGACAAACCAGACACAGGGGTTGAAAGAGAAAGGGCAAGAGAAGGATGTGAAAACAGGAGCGAAGACAGTTTCGAAGGTAGAGGGAAAGGAAAAGAACAAGATACACGGTGTGATGTAGAAAGAGTGAAGAGGAAGACAAACCAGACACAGGGGGTGAAAGAGAAAGGGCAAGAGAAGGATGTAAAAACAGGAGCGAAGACAGTTTCGAAGGTAGAGGGAAAGGAAAAGAACAAGATACACGGTGTGATGTAGAAAGAGTGAAGAGGAAGACAAATCAGACACAGGGGGTGAAAGAGAAAGGGCAAGAGAAGGATCTGAAAACAGGTGTGAAGACAGTTGCGAAGGTAGAGAGAAAGAAAAAGAACAAGATACACAGGGTGATGTAGAAAGAGTGAAGAGGAAGACAAATCAGACACAGGGGGTGAAAGAGAAAGGGCAAAAGAAGGATGTGAAAACAGGAGCGAAGACAGTTTCGAAGGTAGAGGGAAAGGAAAAGAACAAGATACACGGTGTGATGTAGAAAGAGTGAAGAGGAAGACAAACCAGACACAGGGGGTGAAAGAGAAAGGGCAAGAGAAGGATGTAAAAACAGGAGTGAAGACAGTTGCGAAGGTAGAGGGAAAGGAAAAGAACAAGATACACGGGGTGATGTAGAAAAAGTGAAGAGGAAGACAAACCAGACACAGGGGGTGAAAGAGAAAGGGCAAGAGAAGGATGTAAAAACAGGAGTGAAGACAGTTGCGAAGGTAGAGAGAAAGGAAAAGAACAAGATACACGGTGTGATGTAGAAAAAGTGAAGAGGAAGACAAATCAGACACAGGGGGTGAAAGAGTAATGGCAAGAGAAGGACGTGAAAACAGGAGTGAAGACAGTTGCGCAGGTAGAGAGAAAGAAAAAGAACAAGATACACGGTGTGATGTAGAAAGAGTGAAGAGGAAGACAAACCAGACACAGGGGGTGAAAGAGAAAGTGCAAGAGAAGGATGTAAAAACAGGAGTGAAGACAGTTGCGAAGGTAGAGAGAAAGGAAAAGAACAAGATACACGGTGTGATGTAGAAAAAGTGAAGAGGAAGACAAACCAGACACAGGGGGTGAAAGAGAAAGGGCAAGAGAAGGATGTAAAAACAGGAGTGAAGACAGTTGCGAAGGTAGAGAGAAAGGAAAAGAAGAAGATACACGGGGTGATGTAGAAAAAGTGAAGAGGAAGACAAACCAGACACAGGGGGTGAAAGAGAAAGGGCAAGAGAAGGATGTAAAAACAGGAGTGAAGACAGTTGCGAAGGTAGAGAGAAAGAAAAAGAACAAGATACACGGTGTGATGTAGAAAAAGTGAAGAGGAAGACAAACCAGACACAGGGGGTGAAAGAGAAAGGGCAAAAGAAGGATGTGAAAACAGGAGTGAAGACAGTTGCGAAGCTAGAGAGAAAGGAAAAGAACAAGATACACGGTGTGATATAGAAAGAGTGAAGAGGAAGACAAATCAGACACAGGGGGTGAAAGAGAAAGGGCAAGAGAGGGACGTGAAAACAGGAGTGAAGACAGTTGCGAAGGTAGAGAGAAAGAAAAAGAACAAGATACACGGGGTAATGTAGAAAGAGTGAAGAGGAAGGCAAACCAGACACAGGGGGTGAAAGAGAAAGGGCAAGAGAAGGATGTAAAAACAGGAGTGAAGACAGTTGCGAAGGTAGAGAGAAAGGAAAAGAACAAGATACACGGGGTGATGTGGAAAGAGCTGGATTTAACTGGATAAGAGATGGGATTTAATTTTGCATTTACATTTCTTGAAGTTGTAGACGTCAGGAAAGCAAGTATAAGGAAGGGAGTTCCACAGCGCGAGAAAAAGCTGATGAAGTAGAATTGTCGCCTGCATTTGGTTGATTTAACTGTAAAACGGTGAGACTTTCTAATGTCAACTTAGTTTGTTCCAAGGCAACAAATATAGTGCGCTCAATGAGCATTAGACTATACACTACTGTGCAAAATTATTACGACAAGAACTATTTTATTTTTATGAGGCAACAAAATAAAGTTTAAAATCCTAATACTTTTTCACACTACCGGTAGTATGCAACAGTATTAGAACAAGGGTGATTTTCCAAAAACCTCACTGAAATTCAAATACAGGGTGAAAAGCCAAGTAAATTGCTAATAAATATTGATTATTTAAAACTAAGCGTAAAAGAAATGTATTAAAAAGAAGTTATTTAATTTTTCTAATATTCTATTAAACAAGTTATTTGAAACTACTATATTGTACATCTATGGGATATTTTGGATAAAAAAATTGATAAATCTAATGTTACTTCGCAAGATACACTTTAGGAACAAATACAAACTGCTTGGCAGGAGATACCGTTAGATACACTGAAGAAGCTTGTGATGTCAATGCCTGACAGAATGAAGGCTGTGATCAAAGCAATAGGTCATTATACTAAATATTAAATCTATTTTGTAACAAGTATTTTTTGTTGTTAAAGTATTTGTTGAGTAAATTAAATAAAATGACTTTTATTAAATTCTTTATTTTCTGTCAACATGCTTCAAAAAATATATTTGTCATAATACTTCTGCACAGTACTGTATATATATATATATATATATATATATATATATATATACACATATATATATATATATACATATATATATATATATACATATGCATATATACATATATATATATATATATATATATATATATATATATATACTAGGTGCGATTGGTAAACTGTCGCAATTATTTTATTATTTCAAAGCGAAAGGCTTTTATACTAAATATTAAATTTATTTTGTAACAGGTATTTTTTCTTGTAAAACATTTGTTGAGTAAATCAAATGAAATTACTTTAATTAAACTGTTTATTTTCTGTCAATTTGCCTCATAAAAGATAAAATAGTTCTTGTCCTAATAATTTTGCATAGTACTGTATATCGTAGCAACTTGAATATACAAGCTGTTAACGTCTGGTAGATTTTGATAAATTTAGCGTTTTTGCGAAGTGTAATGGGGGTAGGGTTAATCTATTAGTCCTAATACTTTTGCACAGTACTGTATACAGTCATAATGTTTACTGAAAGTAACCAATGAAGATTGTATTAGCAAAGGTGTGACATGAGACGGGTTTCATTTAGTAAGTGTCTAGCGAGGAGCAAATTCATGATGACATAGGTTTTGCAATATTTCCTTAACTATTACTCTACAGCGAGATATTAATGGTAAGATTAACCTGGGACTGGCAAAGGGCCACCCAAGTAGGAAGTACATCTGACGTTTGAAGAAACTAACCAAGGTCTGCAATAATAACTTGGTAGATATTGTTAAGTATTTGTATGAGGTTTCTGCTTTTGATATGTCCTGTCAACCGGAAGTACACATGATCAATCATTTCCGCTTAAAGGAAAGGCCATTTTAGCCTGTCATTTCTAGCAATATTTTCCCAAAGGATTTCGAATTTGTTCCACACCTTCACAATGTTCGACATTCTTTAGAGATTCTTTTGCTCAAATTCTCTTTCTACTTTTAGTTCTTTTATCGACTTCGATGTCTGGTCCGACATTTTTATTCACTGAACCCTTTCAATTCCTTTTCTTCTCCTTTAATTGTTTAATTCTGTCAAACCACCCCGTTATCGAGACAGTTTCTTTTTTATTCTTCTCTTTTTTATTCTTCCTTCCTTCCTTCCTTCCTTCCTTCCTTTCTATCTTTCTATCTTTCTTTCTTTCTTTCTTTCTTTCTTTCTTTCTTTTTTCCTTCTTTATTTCTTTTTTATTCTTTATTTATTTATTTTATTTTTCTTACTTTTCTTCTTTGTTTCTTCCTGTCTTTTTCTTACTTTTTGTAACTTTTCCTTTCAGTTTTTTCTTTTTTTTCTTTTTTTCTTTCTTTTTTCTGTTTTTCTTTTCTTCTTTCTTTCTTTCTTTCTTTCATTCTTTCTTTCTTTCTTTCTTTTTCTTTTTTCTTATCATCTTTCTTTGTTTTTTTCTTCTTTCGTTTCCTTTTTTCAACCTTTTTTCTTTTACTCTTTTTTCTTTTTCTTTCTCTTCTTCCTTTTTATTTATTTTCCCTCCTTTCTTTTCTTCCTTTTTCTTTCTTTTTCTCTTTCTTTCTTTCCTTTCTTTCTTTCTTTTTAATTTCTTTTCCTTTCTGTCTTTTTCTTTCTTTTTTCTTTTTCTTCTTCCTTTTTCTTTCTTTTACTTTCTTCCTTTCTTTTTTCTTTTTCCTTTCTGTCTTTCACATTCTGTCTTTTCTTTTCCTTTTCTCTCTTTTCCTTTCTTTCTTGTTCTTTCTCTACTTCTTTTTTTCTTTCTTTTTTCTTTCTTTACTTTTTTCTTTCTTCCTTTCAATCTTTCTTAAGGTTGCCCTTCTTTATTTCAATGTATCCGTCTTCTTCTCCAATCTTGCTCCCTGTTTATTACATTAGAAACCATCTTACTCAGAAATCCTAACTGAACTATTATTTTCCATCTCCACATTTAATTTTTCTCCTGTGTTTTTGTTAACACAATTTTCACCAAATATTGCTTTCTATCACTTCCTTTCCTATCCCTGCTTTGTTCTCTCTCTCTCTCTCTCTCTCTCTCTCTCTCTCTCTCTCTCTCTCTCTCTTCATATGATCCTGGGTATAACGGCAAACTGCATCCGGCAGCAAGGCCTCTGATTGGGAGGTTGTGAGGAGCATAGAACCACCTCTTAATTGCTGTTGTTCTTAGGTCCACCCTAACCTGGAGTGGTAGCACCTGTTAGGTTCCCAGCTATGGGCTAATAGTTAACCCCCAAACTGAGGTCAAAACACTATGAAAGTATAAAAATACACTTTTATAGAAAAATATACATTTTTGAAGAAAAAATATTATCAACAATACATTTTTGAAAAAAAAATATTATTGCCATAATATATTTCTGAAAAAAAAAAATTATTACCAGTAATACATTTTTAATACAAAACTAGAAGACAACTTCATCTTCTAAAATAAAATAAAAAAATCATCTAAATCTGACTAAATCAACCTTCTCACTATAACTGAACATTGGCATTAAATAACCCACAGAGGTTAATATGGCGTTAAACAAAATTTAAACTCAAACACTCTTTTCATGTCTCCTTTTTTCGAACACCGAGGTTCTCTCTCTCTCTCGCTCTCTCTATCTCTCTCTCTCTCTCTCTCTCTATATATATATATATATATGTATATATATATATATATATATTATAAATTATGTTTTAGAACATGCACATAATTTCTTCTATATATGTCATCTTCCATACAATCATATGTTTGTTTCAGTGTTTGGATTTAAACACCTCTTCGGGGGAAATGAAGGTTTGGAATCATTCTCTGTTTATATTTGGTTTGTTGTTGTTGTGGGGGTTGGTTGGGGTTATTGGTAATTAAGTGAATGTCTCGTTTTTGTCTATCTCAGTCTCTTCATTATCTATCTATCTATCTATCTATCTATCTCAGTTTATTTATATCTATCTTTCTATCTATCTCAGTCTATTAATATCTATCTATTTATCTATCTCAGTCTATTAACATCTATCTATCTATCTCAGTCTATTAACATCTATCTATCTATCTATCTATCTATCTATCTATCTATCTATCTATCTATCTATCTATCTTGCTCTAACATTCACTTTTATTTATTTTAATACCATCTCCCGCTATTTCTTCTGTTTTTCTACAAGTTTATTTCTCTCTATTCTCTTTCCCCAACTCTCTCTCTCTCTCTTTCTTTCTATTTTAATTACAATGTTCCTGTTCTTAACCAAGTTCCCCCTTCATATCGCTTTTCTTTTCTCTATCTTTATATCTTTTTCTTTTTCTTACAATCTCTCACTGTGATCGTGGAAGCATCATCTTGGGAGTCGGTTTAACAAAATATCTATTCGTGGGAAAATGCTATTCGTGTAGAACTACCGGCCTTAATTATTAGGCCATCCCAGCTTCTTGAATGCATCCTTGGCCATGCAAATACGCCTTCGGATATCTGTATTGCTCGTTTTGTTTTCTAATAGTAGACTTATCTTTTTCCACTTGTTTGATTTTAGTATCACTAACTCGTAGTTGGCATTTTTGGCTCCTAGATGGTCTAATCCACTCACATTAGCGAAACCAACGTGCTAACCATTGTTCCAAGGTGACATATTCAGTATCATAAACCTGACAAATTCCTTATATCGGATATTTTTTCTTTCATAATAATTTCAATAAAAGCAATGCCTGACTGTTATGCGTGATCTACGGGGAATTTTTACGCGAACTAGGATCTCCCAAATAAAAATCGGCTTTTTGCCAGTTCCTACCTATATGAGGAGGTCTTGGATAAATACATTGGAAAAACTCCAAAAAAATTAAATAAAAGGTTATATGTACACAAAAGAAATATTTTAAAAAGTAACAGAGTCAGTCAGTTAAGTGCCGTACGTGATACACGCTCAGGCGATCATGTCTCTTTCGAGACATGACTAACTGGAGGGCAGAATATTACCCCACAGTAGGTTGCCATTTCTTTCTGCGGTAGACTAGTTGCCAGCCAAGGCTATAGAACCCAGTCTGTCTTATTATTTGACTCAGAGCTAGAGGGAGAAGTGATGCATTATATTATTACGTAGTAATTAGTGGGGGCTCAGTTTATTACTTCATAACAATAGAAAACCGATCCCCCACTTTATGATCAGTAAAAGTCTTAATCATGATTCCAACTATTATATTCAGTCAGACAGTTAAATGCCATACGTGATACACGCTTGTGCGATCATGTCTTGAAAGACACATGACTGACTGGGCAAAAGATTATCCCGCTGTAGGTTGCCATTGCTTTCTGCGGTAGACTGGTTGCCAGCCAAGACTATAGAACCCAATATATCCTATTATTTAACCCATAATTTAAGGGAAGAGACGAATTAATACCTTTCCCAAAGGTATGTGTGCGTAAGTGAATGCAATGAATTCAAATGGAATTCAAACGAGACTGACGACAATTTCGACATAAAATTTTCTACTATAATTAAAAAGAGAAATTAATTCACTAAGGTGAAAATGTTTTTTTTTTTTTGTTCTAAGGAAGCATTTCAGAAGTTAAGTAAAGTAATAAGAAACAGAAAAATTCCGCTAGAAACAAAGAAGAGAGTACTGGACTGCTATGTAATGTCAGTTCTTCAATATGGCAGTGAATGTTGGACAATATCCTCAAAGATAAAGGAAACCTTGAAGCAACGGAAATGTGGTTCTACAGAAGGATGCGACGAATATCATGGATCGAGCATGTGAGCAACGATGATGTTTTGGAAAGGATGGAAACGAAAAAGGAAATTAATTCTGAGCATCAGGAAGAGACAGCTGAAGTTCCTGAGACATGCAATGATGAAGGAGGGCTTGGAGAACCTGATACTAACAGGCCAGATAGAAGGAAAAATAGACAGGGGAAAGAAGCGGATAACATATTTGAAGGACCTAATCAAGTGAATGATGGAACGAGGATTGCATGGCGTAACAGAAGGCGTGCGAAGAGCCACCAGTGATAGAGAGACGTGGAAAGCCATCATCGCCTACGTCCTGAAAGGACAGGGCACATTGAAAAAGAATTTATATAACAACTGTTTATAAGAAATTATGATTTGGATATAAAATGGGGGATCAATTCTAGCTAGTGGATGGTAGAGCTGGGTTTGGGTGATATAACAGGAGAAAGCGTGCTAAGAGCCACCAGGGATAGGAAGACGTGGAAAGCCATGATCGCCTACCTCCTGAAAGGACAAGGCACATAGAAGAAGAAGAAAAAGAAGAAGAAAAAGAAGAAAATGTTTAGAAAGTGTTTTAATCGCTAGTTCGCTATTGGTAAATTCGTGTCCAATTCTCTCAATGTCTCGCCATTCTTGGTAGATCTTCTCTTATCACAAGTGGCTCAATAACAAAGATGGCGGAAACGATAAGATAAAGAATCTCAATATAATTGGTTAGATAATATGTCCAAAACAATTTGTTATGTCGTGAGTAAGAATAAATAACTCAACAACAGGAATAGGTTAATTGTTGTATTCCGTGAAAATAGTATTTACAAAGGTTATTAGTATCCAATACAAGAATAAAGGTTAATCGTCTCAACCGTCGTAAGACGTAGTATGAGCAATGGGTACTTCCGGGTCGTCACCGGAAGTCTACGACTGACTTGTCGATCGGCTGCTCGGTACACTCTACCTAACGTAGATGCCACCATTACTTTACATAGTAATGGAATAGTCCATGATAGCCGAATAGGCGCGGGCGTCCAAACACAATTAAAACTTCAGCTAAAAATGTCAAGCGACTTTCCTGCGTGCGCATGCGCAGTTGTATCTAGCCTGATGAAGTCCTAAATGACGAAACGCCTCACATAAAAATTTGTCAAACATCTTTTCTTCAAAATGATTCTTGATATATAACAATATATATACCGTTATCCTATATATAGTCTGTATCACAGCTCATCAGTACGGTTAGACATCCGGTTGCTTTTTACCCAGGATTGAAACCCGACCGAATTGGCGCCAGTCGGTGATTCTACATCTGAGCTATGGGATATATTGATGCATAATATATTAAATAATATAGACACGTTTTGTGTATATATTTTATGTAATTTTTTTTTTCATATTGTCTGATAAGTTTCATAGCATAATCATTAAATGATGAAAGAAAATCACAATATTGAAACATAATTTTTTATAATCTAATCTAAGCTTTCGACTTACATAATCCATTTTCAAAGATGTCAGTTGGATGTCAGTATAACAATTCACAGACAAACAATAATGAGTATCTTTTTGTTTATATGGAAGATTTTCAAGCAACAACAAACTCGTGCATACAAGACCACACGAAAGTGAAAACAAGAAATATTAAGTATGGGAAGTCATTCGAATAAACCAATGGCTTCTGTTATAGGCATTTAAGGATATTCGTGGCGATGTCATAGTTTATTTTGTTCAGGTTAGGTTTCAATTGTTTTATGTATAGAGAGTCGCGTTTTTGTTTATTGTTTTCATATTTAAGTATAGTTGTGTTTTCCACTAGGGTTTTCCAGAATTGTATATGTGGCCAGACATGCTGTTGTAAATGCTTAAAATACACACAATTTGTATATATATATATATATATATATATGTATATATATATATATATATATATATATATATATATAGGAAAAACTACTAAAAAGTTGTAAGTTAAAAATGAATTTTTTTGACAGCATTTATTTATTTTTATTATATATATATATATATATATATATATATATATATAATGCTAATAATAATAATAATAATAATAATAGAATAAATAAATACTGTCAAAAATATATTTTTAACTTACAACTTTTTAGTAGTTTTTCCTATACATATTTAAACAGTATACGTGGATTATCATTATGCTCTCTCTCTCTCTCTCTCTCTCTATATATATATATATATATATATATATATACCGTTTCAACACCCTGTAACCCCGCCACTACCAGCTCTATCCTGTTCTACTTTGTGACCGTTGTTAACCTGGCCCCTTCCACACTTTACCCCAGGGCCTTCGCCATTTGGAACAGAACAATGCCGCTGACGTGACGTAGAATCTCTATTAGAGATCCTATGTCGAAATGTACATCGACAGCTTTGAATTTTGAAAATTTTCTCTAATTTAATATATATATATATATATATATATATATATATATATATATATATATATATATAAATTCAAATCGCATTTAGTGGGTTAGCTATTTCGACATGTGGAAAGGACGCATTGTCAACCCCAGTCAACCAAAGAATGAAGAAAATGTTTTGTCTGGGAGCAAGGGTTAGTACAGGAAATGGTGAAGAATGTTGGTTACGTATGTTGAAACCGAGGAAAATCGTAGTAGTGCTTATCCTTTGGTCGTGGAGGGCAGGTCGTTTGACCATTGGGTTAGTGGTTGTAGGTAGGAGTGAAAAAGACACGGATTAACATAAGCACACACACACACACACACACACACACACACACACACACACACACACACATGCATGCAGACACACACACAACCATATATATAGACATAATAATGTGATGAAAAGACAATGAAAAATTTACTGTTCCTTAATGCATACTTTTAATTTTAAGTAGACTTTAGTAGATCTAAATATTATTGTAATAAAATTAATTTCACATTTTTCCGACACAGAATTTCCCAGGTTTAGCAATCCTATTTTTACTACGACTCCAAACGCAAGCGATCATTTTTGGGGGTGACTAACGGAATTTTTTTTTTTTTTTTTTGCAAAAAGATTTTGGAAAAAAACTTTAAGAAACATAACATTTCAATCTTTGACATGCAAACGAACTGCCCACTCCAAGTCGGAAAATGAGATCTAAACGACAGGAATGGCGAACTCCAGCGACTGTTCATCAAAGTAGATCTTAAGGAAACAGAAACAATTAAAAAGTATCAAAAATTTTTCCAGGAAGCTGAAAAACTTTTCATACATGATTATGGCTGTCGTTCCGGTCATTAATATAGTGGATGGAAAGGTTATTTGAAAACAAGAAGAATCTGGGCTATCAAGATAGGTGATTTGCTGTTACCCAAGCTTCAATGTCGACCACGTATAATTTATTTGTTATTAATAATATATTATGCAAATTATAATTTGATGAATATTACAGGAATATTTACTTGTTGTTAAAAATCATCGACTTGTATTTCAATGCTAGTATTTCCCTTAGAAACTAACGGCTGGAAGTTGTCTGAATTTCTTAGATGAAGCATTGGCAATTATTATTCATTTTTGACTAGTATTTCTTTCATCTTATTTCTCTTGTTTTTCCACCAAGTAGTAATAGTCTTAAGTTGTCTGAATTTCTTAGATGAAGCATTGGCAATTATTATTCATTTTTGACTAGTATTTCTTTCATCTTATTTCTCTTGCTTTTCCACCAAGTAGTAATAGTCTTAAGTTGTCTGAATTTCTTAGATGAAGCATTGGCAATTATTATTCATTTTTGACTAGTATTTCTTTCATCTTATTTCTCTTGCTTTTCCACCAAGTAGTAATAGTCTTAAGTTGTCTGAATTTCTTAGATGAAGCATTGGCAATTATTATTCATTTTTGACTAGTATTTCTTTCATCTTATTTCTCTTGCTTTTCCACCAAGTAGTAATAGTCTTAAGTTGTCTGAATTTCTTAGATGAAGCATTGGCAATTATTATTCATTTTTGACTAGTATTTCTTTCATCTTATTTCTCTTGCTTTTCCACCAAGTAGTAATAGTCTTAAGTTGTCTGAATTTCTTAGATGAAGCATTGGCAATTATTATTCATTTTTGACTAGTATTTCTTTCATCTTATTTCTCTTGCTTTTCCACCAAGTAGTAATAGTCTTAAGTTGTCTGAATTTCTTAGATGAAGCATTGGCAATTATTATTCATTTTTGACTAGTATTTCTTTCATCTTATTTCTCTTGCTTTTCCACCAAGTAGTAATAGTCTTAAGTTGTCTGAATTTCTTAGATGAAGCATTGGCAATTATTTTTCATTTTTGACTAGTATTTCTTTCATCTTATTTCTCTTGCTTTTCCACCAAGTATTAATAGTCTTCAGTTGTCTGAATTTCTTAGATGAAGCATTGTCAATTATTATTCATTTTTGACTAGTATTTCTTTCATCTTATTTTTCTTTTTTCCACCAAGTAGTAATAGTCTTAAGTTGTCTGAATTTCTTAGATGAAGCATTGGCAATTATTTTTTCATTTTTGACTAGTATTTCTTTCATCTTATTTCACTTGTTTTTCCACCAAGTAGTAATAGTCTTAAGTTGTCTGAATTTCTTAGATGAAGCATTGGCAATTATTTTTCATTTTTGACTAGTATTTCTTTCATCTTATTTCTCTTGTTTTTCCACCAAGTAGTAATAGTCTTAAGTTGTCTGAATTTCTTAGATGAAGCATTGGCAATTATTTTTCATTTTTGACTAGTATTTCTTTCATCTTATTTCTCTTGTTTTTCCACCAAATACTAACAGTCTGAAATTGTCTGAATTTCTTAGATGAAGCATTGACAATTATTAAATTTTTTCTTATTTTTTCTTTCCTATTCTCTTTCACTTATTCTTCTCTTGCTCCCAGTTCTTCCCCTCCCTTATTCCAAGTTTTAGTTTGCACTTTCTTCTCTCTTTATCTCTCTCTCTCCCTCTCTCATATATTACACTCTCGCTTGTCGCCTTTCTCCTTCGTTCCTCTCTTTTCTTCCTCGCCTGTCACTTGTTTGCCAAAAGAACTAAATTAATCATTATAGCGATCACGATTTTTTTTATTTTTTTACGGATGTTGTCTTCGTTTTTCTCAATGGAAACGATGTGACGCGAATATTAAGTCAAACTATGCCAACTTCATGGTTCACGCACAAGACTTAAGGTCAGCAGATCTGGCATCCTAAAAACAAATGAAATATCCGGTTTATACACAAACGAAAATCAAAACGTATCGCTCGTTCCATTTGATACAATACCATTCTGCTTTCTTCCCTGTACTTCTCCTTGTGAGAATATATAGCCTTTGAGACTTTAAAAAGAAATCACCCGACCGGCGATCGGGAGCAAGAGAAAATTTACTCGCCCCAAAATCATTTTACTCGACCAACTCCATTTTCTTAAAAGTCGCCATTCATAAACATAGCGTGAATCGCTGACAGAAACACCCCCACCCCCCAAAAAAGAAGAACTTTAATTAATATTTCCAGCGTGTTAGAATGTATTAATTTTTTTTTTTTTAATAATAACAACAAAATTTGGTCTTTCCTCTTAATAATAGCATAAACATTTTGATGATAAAAACTTTGTTTTTATTCAGCTTGAATCGTTTTAATATCATGATATGTTGTTTTGTTTGTTTGTTTTTCTTTTGGCAATTAAGTGGAGGTACCTAAATTCGTAGCTTCTTTCTTCTGTTTGACTACAACCTCCATCTCATAGATGATAGAAAAATAACAAATCTGATTTTCTCAACGATTTTCTATAAAAAAAATTACTTACTTGTATAATTTGTTTTTCGGTACCTGATTGAAAGAAATATGCGTATATTTTTTTCTTTCTTTCAAATGTTCGTTTTTACTTTTCGTAAATGGGGAGGAAATATAGATGTTGAGTCAAGGATAATACTTTTCCAAATGAGTTTAAAAAAATCTGTGAGCATCTTTAATCTGGGCGACAGATATTATTGCTCCACTCTGGAAGCGTTAATTAAACGAATGTTTGAACTGACCAGGACGATAAAAGCGAGACAAGCTTGTCAATCTATATTCCATTTATCAGTTCTTGCTTTGATGATTGCTTGATGTCACTGTCTTTTGTTTAACTACACATTTCGACGTAAATCAAGTGCCATGCATAGGACCAAAGATTTCAATAATGCGATTTTAGGTCATTCTAATCAACTTGTGAATCTTCAATGGCATAGTTTTGGGTTGTAAAAGGAATCACGCTTCCTTTTTCTATATTGAAGGGACACGTTTCATTGCGAGATTTTTAATCGATCGCGTGTCGATAGGGCGAGTGAAAACTCAAAGGCTATATATATATATATATATATATATATATATATAGGGTGTTCATAAAGTTCGTGTGCACTTTAAAATTTTATAACTTTATTTGCATTTGTGATATAAATAATCTGTAAAAATGTTATAAATTATCTAGTTTTATATATAGCTATTGAATAATAACCACAAAATTTGCAACAAGTTTTAAATAAGTAAAAAAAAAGTTTTGAGAATCAATTTGATCCATGGCTTCAATTGACATGTGAAAACAATTGTGAATGCGACCAAGTCTAGATCATTAGAAGATTTGAAAGCTAAGATAATGTGATTTCAGTTATTACTGTAAATCAGTTGGCAAATGTTTTGTGAACTGCAAAATCGTATTATCCTTTGTATTACTAATGATGAGGACATGTGGAAACTTATATAAAATTTCAATAAAACTTTAAATATAGATTTACTTCTTTCTAATCATCTTTACAAACTATTTCTATCGTAAATACAAATGTCTTTTTTTATAATCATATAGCCCCAAGCAAGGCATTTTACTGCCACTCTTTTGCAGGGGGTTACATAGGAGCAAAGTTATGAGAAAGAGTGACACGTTATAGGGGGTGTCAGAAAGTGGGTAAGAAATGAATACTGATGAAAGTGGAGTGGACGAAGAAAGGAGCATGAGAGAAAGGATGCAAGTTAGAATTCTACAGGCGGGAAGTCCGAGAAAAGAAGCTGATGGAGTAGAATTTGCGTTTGCAACTTATTGGTTTCACAGTAAAATGGTGGGACCTAGTTGCTAATTTTGACTGGGCAGAAGATTATCTCGCACTAGGTTGCAAAAAGATGAAACAATTCTGCTCAGGAAGTGTACCAGATTTTGTTCACCCCTCTATAGATAGAGAATTTAATTAATTTTTTTGTGGGATATCGGTGGTGTCGCAATTGATGGTCACATTATCACTAAAATGGTCATGGTTTAATAGACGTAGACGTCGGTATCCACACTCCGACAATGTTTACGGCCAACCCTAGAAGATTTTAAAACGTTACGCTTTTAGCCTATTTAAATGACTTAAGACTGATATCGGAGTCTCGAAGGGCGAGACTCATTCACGAGCGCCAGCGATTGCGAGTGGACATATGTGCGCTAGAAAAGAACCGTTTCCCTTATTGCAATCGATGAAGTTTTACCTCTTCTTAGCGTATTATGATGGCCTTTATAGGAAAGACGGTCTTCGCTGACAAACCGTTCTTTGAAGGCTCTCTGTACGCTTCTCTTCCTGGCAGGCTTTTGTGCCTCGGATTCTACGATAAGGATTAGGCGTTTAACTGTCCAACTAATCCCGGCCGTCTAAGCACGAATTTACACGAGATACTAGATTAGCAACTAGGTCCCGCCCTTTTACAGTTAAACAAATAAGATGTAACCATAAATTCTACTCCAACAGCTTCTTTTCTCGCACTTCCCGCCTGTGGAACTCCCTTCCACAAGTCTGCTTTCCCGACAGCTACAATCTCCAGGTGTTTAAATGTAGGGTCAATAGACACCTCCCCTATCACACTAACTCCCAATTATTCTCAGAACACTCTCATTTACCCAACCCTCATTCTCGGTAGCCCTACCCGCCTATCACCCACCCTCTGACATTTCCTATATTTAACCATTCTCGGTATCCTTACCCGCCTATCACCCACCCTCTGACATTTCCTATATTTAACCATTCTCGGTAGCCCTACCCGCCTATCACCCACCCTCTGACATTTCCTATATTTAACCATTCTCGGTATCTCTACCCGCCTATCACCCACCCTCTGACATTTCCTATATTTAACCATTCTCGGTATCCCTACCCGCCTATCACCCACCCTCTGACATTTCCTATATTTAACCATTCTCGGTATCCCTACCCGCCTATCACCCACCCTCTGACTTTTCCTGTATTTAACCATTCTCGGTATCCCTACCCGCCTATCACCCACCCTCTGACTTTTCCTATATTTAACCATTCTCGGTATCCATACCCGCCTATCACCCACCCTCTGACTTTTCCTATATTTTAACCATTCTCGGTATCCATACCCGCCTATCACCCACCCTCTGACTTTTCCTATATTTAACCATTCTCGGTATCCCTACCCGCCTATCACCCACCCTCTGACATTTCCTATATTTAACCATTCTCGGTATCCCTACCCGCCTATCACCCACCCTCTGACATTTCCTATATTTAATCATCCTTTCTCCACTCTATGTAGCCCCCTGCGCAGTAGTGGCAGTGACATGCCTTGCTCGGGGTAAAACGCTTATATATATATATATATATATATATATATATATATATATATATATAAAGACCACCGTTTTTCAATCCTTTTCTGAATACACCTCGTTACGTAATTTTAGCGAGTGACTTCAATGCCATCCTCGATGCCAATATTGATCGCCCGGATGAAAAACAATTTCGAGAATTTATCGATAGGTAGTAAGTTCAGTATAATTCTCTCTCTCTCTCTCTCTCTCTCTCTCTCTCTCTCTTTATATATATATATATATATATATATATATATATATAGATGTATATATGTAGGGTGTCCATAAAGTTCATGAGCACTTTAAAAAATTTATAACATATACCAAGCAGGTATATACGCTGACGTTGACATAAAACTTTGCTAAGCAACAATGACAGTTACTAAAAATAGAAAACGCAGTTTGTAAATTTGTAATGCGGTTCTATGACGTCACACCGCGTGAGAGCTCGAAATGATAACAGAACCATATATTTAAATGCAATGTAATGTGTTATGACCTGAGTTAAACGTGATTGTCTTAAGTGTGGGTTGTTTGGACTTAATATAGATGGCCTTCAATATCTGAAAGTTCTTTTTAATATGTGTATGTTAACGTTCTTGTAACCTCTCTGAAGATGGCTCCTGTGAGCCGAAAGCTTAGAACCAACTTAATAAAAAATTATCCAAATGTTGGAGAATTTTTGTCTTTATTTCCACCTGAAATTAAAGCCAAAATACGATGTTTAGAACGGCGCATGACTAAACATAATAGACATTCATTGTATGTTATATTTAACAGTAAATGTTTAGAAAAAATATATATTTATATACATATATATATGTGCATGTCAGCATGCGGTGTGGATATAGAAGAATCCAAAGAGTACCCTTTACATACAGTGGTAGGATAATTCTCTAAGAGAGCTCTAAATATATATGTATATAAATACATATAGAGAAAACATAAGAAATACTTAAGGCAGACATCTTATTTCATGGTAAATCGTGAGTGTGGGCCTATTTCAGGCGAACCATCATCAGCTTCCGTCTTTATTGTACAGAAAATTCGTGTAAAATCTTCTGTACAATAAAGACGGAAGCTGATGATGGTTCGCCTGAAATAGGCCCACACTTTCGATTTACCATGAAATAACGTGTCTGTCTTAATTGTTTCTTATATATATATATATATATATATATATATATATATATATATATATATATTAGTGAATAAGGAAGGAAGAAAAATTTGACAACGTCCAAAACATTAATTTAAAACAGTGCTCGATATATAATATAGAGCTGTGAATATTTATTATAAATCGTATTTTAGAAAATGTACAAATTTTTTTTTTTAGAATAGAGTAAAAAGAATGGACATAAAAAATTTGTACATGTTCTAAAATACGATTTATAATATATATATATATATATATATATATATATATATATATATATATATATATATATACTCCTGAACAAAATTTTAAGACCACTTAAAAATCTTTAAAAAGAAATATGTTTTTTACGGATAGATTTTAAACTCCACCCATTTATGGTTACCAATACTACAATCTAAAAGCTTATGGAAACAAAAAGCTATATTCCAAACATTTTATTTAGAAATTTACATTTTTATAAAATGAGGCGATTTACACATGATCAAAATTATAAGACCAGAGACAAAAATTCTACGAAATTGTACAAAAAGTGGATGAAAACATTCAACAACCAAATTTAATAATGAGTTCTACCTCCACTGCTTTTGATGACTTCAAAAATTCTGTCGGGCATGCTAGAAATAAGCGTTTCCATTAAGGTGCGGGGGATGTTGCTCCAGCTTCTGAAGATGGCTTCAGGAAGTTCATTTTTTATTGCATATTGTTTGCCATTTCGATAAACATCTCTTGTCATCCATCCTCAAACATTTTCAATTGGGTTCAATTCTGGTGAGCATGCAGGATGTCCAAAGAGATGGACCCCATTTTCTTGTAGAAAGGTCAAGGTCCGTCTTGCAGCGTGGATTGCAGCATTATTCTGTTGGAATAACCATCCATCCACACACAAACGATGGCCCTCCATCATCAATGATGCTTTTTGTAGCATGCTAACATAACCAGCCGCTGTTTGACAATCCTGCACCACCTGGAGCTCCATCGTCTCTCTGTAAGAAAGTAAGAAAAGGCACCCCATACCATTAGGGACCCTCCACCACTATGATGTGTGGAGAAAATTTCAGAAGGCATGTTTTTGTTATGCCAATATCATTGGAAGCCATCAGGACCATCTAGATTGAATTTTTTCTCATCAGAAAACAGGACTTTCTCCACTTCTCAACGTCCCATGTTTGGCATTCACAACCAAACTTTAAGCGGTCCACCTTGTGATGTGGAAACAGACGAGGAATTTGTTTACGCTTTTTATTTACCATGCCTTTTTGTTGTAAGTGTCGTCTGATGGTTACGGGACTGCAATCAGCATCTGTGACTGCCTTAATTTGACTAGAAGAAAGTCTCCCCCTCTTTCATAACAACCCGTCTTATTCTCCTACTCAATGCAGGAGAAATTTTTGGGGGCCTACCAGAGGATTTTGCTTTTCCATAATTCTCACTGTTCTTTAGAAAGTTGCAAATCACAGTTTTACTGCGATTTACCTTAGCTGCAATCGCCCGCTGTGACAAATCTTGCTTATGGAATTCGAGAATTCAAGAATGCTCAACGTTGGTAAGTTTGCTTGCTTTAGGCATGGTAACACCTTTACGCAGTGATTGCTAATCTCTAACTGAACTAAAAACATTGGAATTGCCATAGATCTAACAATTTATACTCCTAGTCTTATAATTTTGATCATGCGTAAATCGCCACATTTTATAAAAATGTAAATTTCTAAATAAAATGTTTGGAATGTAGCTTTTTGTTTCCATAAACTTTTAGATTGTAGTATTGGTAACCTTAAGTGGTAGGAGTTTAAAATCTATCAGTAAAAAAAAATTCTTTTTAAAGATTTTTAAGTGGTCTTAAATTTTTGATCAGGAGTGTATAATAATTATGGACTGTCCAGTCGATTTCGACGTATGAGCGTCTAACTTAGACTACCGCACAAAGAATTGTTTAAAGTGGTGAAGGATTGTGTAGCACCATCCACACTTTTTGGGACTGCAGATAACAAACAATCGGTGCAGAAGTCTGTCAATGATCGCATGAACAACAGACCTCAGTTATTTAACCCATAACTGGAGGGAAGGGACGGATTAATATCTTTCCCAAGGGTACCAGTGCGTAAGTGAATGCAAAGTGTTGGACTGGAATTGGAAATCGGCTCACCGATTTCCCCCTCGGAGACGACATCCGCTGCACCACAACGAACATCCGTCAATAAGGCTTACAGCACATGGTATTCACAAAGGGTCACCTATCTAAGTACTGACCAGGCTCAACGTTGCTTAACATCGGTGATCGAGCGTGAACTGGTGTGTTCAACGTGGTATGACCGTGTGTGTGTGTGTGTATATATATATATATATATATGTGTGTGTATGTGTATATATATATATATATATATGTGTGTATGTGTATATATATATATATATATATATATATATATATATATATATATAGTGAGTTATCTTATCGCAAATGATAACTGAGGGTCAGTAGTGGAATGTGCCCTTCGTTTTACACTTATGCATTCTTGCTTTGTGTAATTGAGAAAAAAATCTGCTAAGCTGCTTTGTGTAATTGAGAAAAAAATCTGCTAAGCTGTGTAGATATAATTTTTTAGTGGAGAAAAATTGTAAATTTAAACAAACAAAATTGGACTAGTATTGCACTCAAGAAAGCATCTTGTTTGCGCTTTCTTGAGTGCAATACTAGTCCAATTTTGTTTGTTTAAATTTACAATTTTTCTCCACTAAAAAATTATATCTACACAGCTTACATCAAGTAGAACTTTTATATACGATTCATCGCTATAAATCTGAACTTAATAAGTATTTTGGCTCATAATTTCTGTTTCATTAGGTTTATCCAACCATGGATGAAAACGTTATAATTTCTTGCAATTTTACAAATTCACTGTTACGTGAGCGTTCAAAAAAGAAAAAATCATCACTCTGAGCGTTCTTAAAAAAACGGTAAACGGTAAAATCAGTTATGCCAAATCGCCCGAAGACACCACATGGTAGAAACCTAGGCCGCGAAGTAACATTAGATTTATCAGTTTTTTTATCCAAAATATGCCACGTTCAATAGGACTGAGATCAGGGCTTTGTGGGGGCGAATTCAAATTCCGAAGCCTTCCTTCCTCTTCTGTTTTAGTTAAATAATTCTTACAAAGGTTTGGCTTTTCACCCTGTATTTGAATTCCAGTGAGGTCTTTAGGAAAATCACCCCTGTTCTAATACTTTTGCACACTACCAGTAGTTTGCAAAAGTGTTAGGATAGGGATGATGTTAAACTTTATTTTGATGCCTCATAAAAGATAAAATAGTTTTTGTCCTAATACTTTTGCACAGTACTGGATATATATATATATATATATATATATATATATATATATATACTAGCAGTATAGCCCGGCGTTGCACGCGTGTAATGAAAGCTTTAAAACTAATCCATGGTCCTGGAGCTCAGACTCTTTGGACGTTGGCACGAAAGACTAAAAAGCAATAGTTGTTTCCAGTTAAAGCGAAACTGTAGACTGAAAGAAAAATGAATGGATGCAAGTCAAATTTTGATTTCCTGGTATCGATATCAAATAAGTTTTTTTCGTCGTAAACTGAATTTTGAAGGCTAAATAAGTCCTCTGAGTAAATAGTATCATGACTGAGACTAAGAACTACAATTATACCTACTTAGAGCCAAACCTGAAGCAAAAACTAAAATAAAAGGGCTGAAAAAAATACAGACATTCAGGCAGATAAACTCACACACACATAAACATCTTGCCTTTTATATATATATGTATACATTATCGATTTTCTGCACTATTGTAAGAACTGCAACCTTGAAACTTCTGAATATCGTTTCTTATGTCTTTGTCTATGAGTGAATGAAATTTGATTAAGATCGGACCACTCCTTCTATAACCCGATTTTTTCGATTATCGATTTTCGATATCTATCCGGGTACCTCGACGGGGATTCTTAGCTAAGAATACTCACAGACGCTTATAGTACAACTGTATAAATTTTCAAGAAAATCGGTTCAGCCGTTTCGGAGTCTATAGGTAACGGACACACACACACACACACACAATGTTCCATTTATAAATAAGTTTAGATTATATATATATATATACCCAACGAAATACGTAATATAAAACAATTAGACAAACATCCATTTGCACAAACACAGAAAACAAGCCGACAAAAACATCAAACAGCTGCATAATAAAAATAAAGAATAAAAGAAAAAGAAAAAGAATAATCAACCAATCACAAACAATAATACTCTCACATCAATCACATTATGTTCTATATAAACAAGAAAAAACGAGACCTAACAGCAAATAGCCCTGACAAATGAATACATCATAACGGTGTCCTCACAAAACTTCGAAGAATCTGCTCAGTTAAAGAGACATACTTTTTGTATTTATCAACGCTATATCTTCATCCCAGTATCTAGCACTTTACGATAAAAAACCTGATCGCCAAATTACATTTTATCAATACCATCAGTGAAAAACAATAACTTTGGCTTTAAACGTTATCACAATTAAACACTATATATATATATATATATATATATATATTGTGCAAAAGTATTAGGACAGGGGTGATTTTCCTAAAACACTTCACTGAAATTCAAATACAGGGTGAAAACCCAAGTAAATTGCTAATAAATATTGATTATTTAAAACTAGGTATAAAGAAAATGTATTAAAAAGAAGTTATATTTCATTTTTCCTATTTTCTATTAAACAAGTTATTTTCCAACTGCTCATAATTCTATTATCCTTGGATATGACTGACTTTTTTCTTATTCCCCACTCTCGAATTGATAAATCTAATGTTACTTCGCAAATTTGGGAACAAATACAAGCTGCTTGGCAGGAGATACCATTAGATACATTGAAGAAGCTTGTGATGACTGACAGAATGAAGGCTGTGATCAAAGCAAAAGGCTAAATACTAAATATTAAATTTATTTTGTAACAAGTATTTTTTCTTGTTAAAGCATTTGTTGAGTAAATGAAATAAAATTACTTTAATTAAATTGTTTATTTTCTGTCAATATGCCTCATAAAAGATAAAATGGTTCTTGTCCTAATACTTTTGCACAGTACTGTATATATACTGGGTGCGATTGGTAAATTGTCGCAATTATTTTATTATTTCAAAGTGAAAGGCTATTATACTAAATATAAAATTTATTTTGTAACAATTTTTTTTTCTTGTTAAAGCATTTGTTTAGTAAATCAAATAAAATTACTTGAATTAAATTGTTTATTTTTTATGTTTGTCCATATGCCTCATTAGAAATAAAATAGTTCTTGTCCTAATACTTTTGCACAGTACTCTCTCTCTCTCTCTCTCTCTCTCTATATATATATATATATATATATATATATATATATATATATATATATATAACAGATCGCTAGATAATGGGCTTTACAAAATGCAATGTTTTTGATGGCCTTATCGTAAATTTCAATGCCGTTTTGCTCTATCAACTGATCGCTTTCACGCTAAAGCAAATTTATACACAAATAGAAAAAGAAAAAAAGAAATCCTCGCCATGAAATATGGATAGAGAAACAAATTTACGAATCTTCATTTCCCTATATATATTCGCCCATAAAGATCCTATCTTCAACCACTTTTCTCACCAGACCGAACTTTCCGTACTCACTTAAAGAACAATAAACTTCGGTGGACTCCCTCGTTATCTTTTTGCAAATGATCTTCTTCAGGGGTTGCGTTCAACAAACAGACATACGATAACATATTCAATAAAGCTGTTTCCGACATTTTTATTTCTTTCCTGGAATGGGGTACCTGTCCATCCGGTTCACGTTCCAGGCGGGTAAAATTCATTTGTACCTTTAAAAGTGTAAGGTAGGTAGGCACACACACATACACACATACATACATACATACACACATACATACATACACACATACATACAGACACATACATACACACACATATACATACACACACATACATACACATACATACATACATATACATACACACATATACATATACACATATACATACATACACATACATACATATACATATACATATATATACATATACATACATACATATACACACACACACACACACACACACACATATATATAATTCCAGGTGAAGAGGACTCAAGGTTTTTTATTTTGAGTGCTCTGGCATTTATTTTATTATAAACAGTGCTCAATATAATGAGTATTATAGAGCTTAATATAATTATATATTTATGTATCAATTGTACATTGCAACACGGAAATTTCTATGTTTCGAGATAGATTCTCATCATCAGGCAATGTTAGTTGTGCAGATGATTTACATTTAAATGACAAAAACTTTTGGTTTGCTGTGTATGTATGTGGGTGTTTTTTTATGTGGCTAATCAGAATGGAGATTTATTTTGGGATTTGGTTCCAAAGAGCGGGGAAAAAAGGAAAAAAGAGAAAAATTTAGCATGTATTCTTTAAGGCCAATAAACAAAAACTAAAAATTCTTGAAGATATATACATAAAAATTTGAAACCTAACTTGAACAAGATAAATTATGAAATCTCCACAAATATGCTTAAATGCCTATAATTAATAACAGAAGCTCAGTTTGGATTATTAAAAATTATTTATTAATATTGTAATTTTTTTCTTCCTGGGTGAAAAAAAGCCTCAGTCAACCTGTAGTATATTTTTCCCTACATGAAGACGTTGTATATTTATGCAAGTGATTATTGTTTCGGCAAATTTTATGAAATAGAACAAAGATGGAATATCTGCTAAGACAAAGTTATTTTTGCCCCATTGTCGAATAATTAGTTTGATGTCAGTTGGTACTTTTTTATAATCATATTTCCCCAAGCAAGGCATTTACTGCCACTGTCTTGCAGGGGGTTACATCGGAGGAAAGTTATGAGAAAGAGTGACAGGTTATAAGGGGTGTCAGGAAGGTGATAAGAGAAGGATGAGAATACTGATGAGAGTGAAGTGGACGGAGAAAGGAGCATGAGAGAGAGGATGCAGGTTAGTGAGATTGGAGATGACTGTTGACTTTATATTTAAATTCTTGGAAATTCTAGCTGTCGGGAAAACAAGTAAATGGAAGGGAATTCCACAGGTCGGATGTGCGAGAAAAGAATCTGATGGAGTAGAATTTGCGTTTATAGTTTATTGGTTTCACAGTAAAACGTTGGGACCTAGTAGCTAATCTTGTGGCTCGAGTAAATTTATATATAGGGGGCACTAGTGAGCAAAGTTCATCGGAGCAGAAGTCGTGAAAGGATTTGTAGAAGAGACACAGGGAAGCCACATTGCGCCGTTGAGAAAGTGACTGTATTCAAACTGCCAAGTCACATTACAGATTCTCCGTTGGATCTTGTCAAGGACACCCAAGGGGATTGCATGAGCACCCGACCAGATATGGCAGCAGTATTCAGTGCACGGGCGGATGGTAAATTTATATATATATATATTTTTTTTTTTAATCATTTCACCCCGAGCAAGGCAGAAATGCCACTGATGTGCAGGAGGTTACATAAATGTAAAAAGATTAATTAGAAAAGAGTGAGGAATACAAACTAGTTAGAAAGGAACAATAGAAAGCTGAGAAAGCAGGTGCAATGACAGATACATAGGTGGAGAGAAAGGGAAGGTTATACAGGGGAGGGGAGAGAGCTAGAGTCCAGTGGTTAGTAGATGAGTATTAACTTTGCATTTAAATTTCTGGAGGTTGTAGCCGTCAGGAAAGCAAGAATACGGGAGTGAGTTCCACAGGCGGGAAGTGCGAGAGAGGAAGCTGCAGGAGTAGAATTCTCGTCAGCATTTGGCTAACCTGACTGTGAATGGGTGGGACCCAGTTGCCAGTGTGCAGGATTGTTTCAGGTAGAAAAAAAAACTTCCTGGCTCTACACAGAGAACCGACTTTCTTAGCAGCGGATTTAGCTCTGGATTCTATATATTCATTCCACTTGAGGTCTGTTGTGAGAGTTAAGCCGAGGAGGCGCAGTGTTTTGCTTGTTAAGGAAATTTACTGAAAATGCGTGTAATGTTCCGAGTACTTTAGAGGGACCTAGACAGAGAATTATTTACACTTATACGGCCTGAAGTTATAAATGCGGAAACGTTAGAATAGCTTCAATTTTAAACTGGCTAAAATGATCTGACGGTTCAAAGGTTTTTATTATCCGGTTCGCACAGACTGAAATATATTTTTATTAACGGGAGATTTCCGTCTTTCCAGAATTTTTGTGACATTTTATTTCAGTGGAATTCGCGGATACAAATGATTTTGCAACAGGGATTGCCTAGCCACCCTAGCAGGCAGGTGCGTTTGGGAACAACTGGGCGGATCTCATTATTATAATTGTAACGCACACACACCCACACGCGCACACACACACACACACACACACACACACACACACACACACATATATATATATATATATATATATATTCTAAATATATACTGTTAAATATAAGAGACAATGAATGTCTGTTATGTTTAATCATGAGCCGTTTTAAACATCGTATTTTGGCTTTAATTTCAGGTGAAAATAAAGAAAAAATTCTCCAACATTTGAATAATTTTTCATTAAGTTGGTTTTAAGCTTTCAGCTCAAATGAGCCATCTTCAGAGACGTTACATGGACGTTAACATAAAAACATCCACCATCAAAAACGATTTTATCTTGTGTTACATAAAACTTTGCTAAGCAACGATAACAGTTACCAAAAATAGCAAACGCAGTTCATAAATTAGTAATGCGGTTCTATGACGTCACACCGTGTGAGAGTTCGAAATGATAACAGAACCATATATTTAAATGCAATGTAATGTGTTATGACCAGATTTAAACGTGATTTTATTAAGTGTAGGTTGTTTGGATTTAATGTAGATGGCCTCCAATATCTGAAGGTTCTTTTTACTGTGTGTATGAATGAGTATTGTCTACGGCTATATCGTGTTGAATACACCGATTCCTGTCCGATCACCGAAGTTAAGCAACATCGAGCCTAGTCAGTACTTAAATGGGTGACCATTTGTAAATACCAGGTGCTGTAAACGTAAGGACCAAGGATGGTCCACCGGGCCTCCAGGTTTGAGGGTTGGGTGCAGGGCTAACAACCCTGGCCCGTAAAAAACAGTTTGTTACAGAAACAGCAACAAAATGTTGCTGCCCTATGCACCATCTGGGTGTGATGGATAAATGATGATGATGATGATGATGAATGAGTATGATTGTGTTGTTGACTAAAATCAGTCTGATATTACCTACATAGCTATGTTTTTCTAAGAAATGTTGTTTAATTGAACTCTGATCAGAAAGATGACAGATAAATCTACGGGAAGGTGTGGTTGTAGTAAAACCAATATATGTAGTCGGTTTATTATTAGTACCAGAAATACAATCTCTGAACGGGCATGTAAATTGATACACTACATTGGTTTTCTGTGGTTGTAGGGTTATTAGAGCCTATGAGGTCAGTTGTCTTAATTTTTTTATAATATATGATGAGCTTAATTTGATTATTATTATTTATTGGTTTAACATTTCTACGTATTATGTTTTTGGGAGTTTTTTCATCTTATATTCATATATATATATATATATATATATATATATATATATATATATATATATACATATATATATATATATATAAGAAAAATTAAGGCAGACACGTTATTTCATGGTAAATCGGAATTTTAGGCCTATTTCAGGCGGACCATCACCAGCTTCCGTCTTTATTGTACAGAAGATTCGTGTAAAATATTTCGTAAAATAAAACAGAAGCTGATGATGGTTTTCCATGAAATAACGTGTCTGCCTTAATTTTTCTTATATTTGGTCTACATGTATTTATATACGTATATATATACGTATATATTTAGAGCTCTCTTAGAGAGTTATCCTAGCACTGCATGTACAGGATACTCCTTTGGATTCTTCTATACCCACACTGCATCCTGATATATATATATATATATATATATATAAATATCTGTAAATTCAGATAAAATTTAGAGAGGAATATCTATTTTCAGCATGTCAGTTTAAGTCATGCATTGTCAACCCCGTTTAAATCAAAGAATGAGGGAAAAATCTTTCCGTTGCACATAGGTTATATCTATCCCTTAAGCTCTTAGGGGTGCTTGCCTTGCCTAATAGCTTCCACTTTATCTGTGGATTTAGGTTATTTTCGGGAAAGGGCTGTTTGATACCTTAAATTAGGTTTAGTGAAAGAGTGGCTGTGTGTATAAAGCCTTTGTTCATATATATATATATATATATATATATATATATATATATATATATTTCACTTGGAAGCGAGTTATTTCGCTACCTATTAATGAAACACGCATTAATATATATATATATATATATATATATATATATAATATTAAATATAGCAACAACAATACCAATATTAACAGAACTAACTCTGCCGAAACTAGTATTAATTAAGCTATAATTTAAATCGTCTTGAAAAACCCACCGAGAACGAACTCGGAGGGAAAAGAAGGGGAAGTAAAAAAAGAAACAAACGAATTACATGAACAAAAAGTCAAACATTCGTAAGAAAGAAAAAACCCCAAGACGAAAACCCTCACACTAAACAGCTCAATACTAAAGTAGAGCAAACAAAGACAGAAAATCTAAGCAAGAGCCAACAACCTACCACGGTTTCGCCCTACGGCTCGTCCGGGAAATTGGCTGACAACAAAGATTTCAAGTAGCAAATATATAGGAACTCAAATTAAAACAAAGAAGACACCAAAACACGAGAAAGTGGGGAGACTAAAACTTTATTACAAAAAAAAATATTAGAACAATTATGCGAAAGGCTAATTCAGTAGGCAATTTTTCATATGATTGCATTTATGTAGGATTTCGGTTTTAGAATTTAGTAAATCCTGCTGTGCGGGTTCAAATAAAGCAATAGCTAATTTCTCCTCCCCGCATAAATTACAGAATTTACTACCTGGTTTATATTTCGAACATCGTTTGAGTATTTCCCATTTCAAAAATTGGATCAGTATTCGTAGTTTTTTTAATTTCCCATACATATGTTACTAACGATGTATTACAAGCTTGCTAACCATTCCACCACGTCTAAGTGCTCTTCTTATAAATATACCCCGTGAGGGTTAAGTTTTTCCAAGCCTTCTTTCCTCATTGTGTATCCAAATAATTTCATCTGACTCTTCCCGATTTTGAGTTGCCATTTTATTCTGTTGCCATTTTATTCCAGATACTGTTATCGTTTACTCGCTCTGTCCTTGGAATTCTTAGTCTCCTTCTGTAGAACCAAATTTCTTTTGACTCGAACCTTTTCCTTAACCGTTGGGAAATTGTATAACATTTCCCCACGTTGAAATACCGGTTCTCGTATGATCCCCGAAGTGAAGCAACGTCTAGTCTGGTCAGTACCTAGATGGGTGCCCGCTTGGGAATACCATGTCTGCCATGCTGGATGTGCGGGTGGTGTAAATGACAGTGGCTCGAAATCGTTAATCGGGGAGCAGGGTTCAAATGATTATATATCCACATCTTCTCTTCTAGCTGTCGATTAATTTTTAAGACTCATTAAGAAATCGAGGAGCCGAGTTCGAATTCCAGTTGAATTCATTGCATTCACTTACGCGCCAGTACCCTTGGGAAAGGTATTATCCGTCTCTTCCTTCAAGTTATGGGTTAGATAATAGGACAGATTGAGTTCTATAGCCTTGGCTGGCAACCAGTCTACTGCAGAAACAATGGCAACCTGCTGCGGGATAATCTTCTGCTCAGTCAGTCATGTCTCTTTCGGGACATGATCACCCAAGCATGTATCACGTATGGCACTTAACTTACTGATTGTCTAAAAATAAGTCTTACAATCTAAAATAATTTTCTGGCATTAAATAACCTGCAACTGGTTGATAAACCGTAAAAAACAATCTCTCATCTAAACTTACAGCATCATATGAAGTGTATCGATACAACATCGCAATAAAGCACTCTTTTCTTTGTTGCTAACAAAACTTTTTCTTTTCTTAGGACCTTCCTTAGCTTCTTTCGCTTGTCGAATTTCTGTTCGGATCTCGGTATCATGTTCTTTTCTTCTTTTTTTCAAATCTCATCTTGAACTGTTCCTCTTACGAAACCCGTTAAGAAATATCTAAACTGCCAACTTTATTCAACCGCTCTTCAGGATCAAAAATGTTTTGAGTGAATGAAGACAGAAGAGGTTTGTCAAAGGTAATACTACTTTGAACATAGGTAATACAGAATCACCAAAAACCTGTAAAAGAAACCATATAGTTTGAGGATTACCAATAGCAATAACAAAAATGGATAGGGCCTGGAACTCGAAGAGAAAATAATAACGTAATAGTAATTGAAATAAAAGTTTAGAAGAAAAACTCATTGGAAAGTGCAATAAGAACTACTGGACATGATTTCCTGAATAAATTCTTAAAGAGAAAGACTTCATAAAAATCACTCGAAAGCAGTACAGACTGTTCGGTCAACGAATGTCAATTGTTTCCTTAAACCCGCCAAATTCTACAATTACTATTCTGTACAACCACAGTTCCTCTGCCTCCAGTTAGCTCTTCATTTGTATTTTTTTTTTTTAATCATTTCACCCCGAGCAAGGCGGAAACGCCACTGATGTGCAGGGGGTTACATAGATGTAAAAAGATTAATTAATTAGAAAAGAGTGATGAGTACAAACTAGTTAGAAAGGAACAATAGAAAGCTGAGAAAGCAGGTGCGATGACAGATATATAGGTGGAGAGAAAGGGAAGGTTATACAGGGGAGGGGAGAGAGCTAGTGTCCAGTGGTTAGTAGATGAGTATTGACTTTGCATTTAAATTTCTGGAGGTTGGAGCCGTCAGGAAAGCAAGAATACGGGAGCGAGTTCCACAGGCGGGATGTGCGAGAGAGGAGGCTGCAGGAGTAGAATTGTCGTCTGCATTTGGCTAACCTGAATGTGAATGGGTGGGACCCAGTTGCCAGTCTGCTTGCACGAGTAAACACCTGTTGAGGAGGCATCAGTGACTTAAGCTCATCCGAGCAGAAGCCATGAAAGTATTTATAGAAGAGACAAATGGAGGTCACATTTCGACGATGGGGAAGTGGCTGCAGTCGAGTCGCCAGATCACTACCTATCACATTACAGACTCTCCTTTGGAGCTTGTCAAGAACACTGAAGAGAACGGTAGGGGCCCCTGACCATAAATGGCAGCAGTACTCCATGCACGGACGGATGGTTGACTTGTATATATGCAGGATGGATTCAGGTGGAAAAAAACATATGGTTATCCAACATTTAATGCCAGATTTCGAATTCCAGATGAATCCATTGCATTCACTTACGCGCAAATACCCTTGGGAAAGGTATTAATCCATCTCTTCCTTCCAGTTATGGGTTAAATAGCAGGACAGACTGGGTTCTATAGCCTTGGTCGGCAACCAGTCTACCACAGAAAGCAATGGCAACCTACTGCGGGATAATCTTCTCCCCAGTTAGTCATGTCTCTTTCGAGACATAATCGCCCAAGCGTGTATCAGTTATAACACTTAACTGACTGACTGACTGAATATAATAGTTGGAATCATGATTAAGGCTTCTACTGGTCATAAAGTGGGGGATCGGCACTTAACTGACTGAAGTAGATGGATATCACATAGCAATTCAGCAACCTTTTTTTTATCTAAACTTATTTATAAATGGAACTTTGTCTGTATGAGTGTGTGTCTCTGTGTGTGTATGTGTGTGTGTGTTTGTTACCTATAGACTCCGAACGGCTGAACCGATTCTCTTGAAAATTTACACAGTTGTACTATAAGCGTCTGTGAGTGTTCTTATCTAGGTAGCCCCGTCGAGGTACCCTCGATAAATATCGAAAATCGATAATCGAAAAAATCGCATTATAGAAGGAGTGATCTGATTTTAATCAAATTTGATAAACTCCTAGACAAAGACATAAGAAACGATATTCAGAAGTTTCAAGGTTGCAGTGCTTACAATAGTGCAGAAAATCGATATATATGTATAAAAGGCAAGATGTTTGTGTGTGTGTGTGTGTGCCTGTTTATCTGTCTGTATGTTCTTTATACAAATCTACAATTTTCATCCGATTTTCACCAAACTTCAATATTTAGTTTGCCTTCCCACTTAAGGCAGCATGTGGCACAAGGCCATTCTATTGTGGGTCTTCCGGGCCATATAGCCCGGCCAAAAATATCTAAAATTGTACCACAGTCGCGACTATAGCCTTCGGTGAGCCCACGACTGGGTTAATGCACTTACTTTTTACAACTACAGTATTTAGTTGGCCATCTCAATTTAGGCAACATGTGGCACAAGGCCATTTTATTGTGGGTCTTCCGGGCTATATATCCCGGCAAAAAATATATGTCTATTGTTCCCCAGTCGTGACTCTAGACTTCGGCGAAGTCACGACTGGGTTAATGCTATTACTTTTTACAACTACAGTATTTAGTTAGCCTTCCCACTTTAGGCAACATGTGACACAAGGTCATTTTTATGTGGGTCTTCCTGTCCATATAGCCCAGCTAAAAATATCTGTCTATTGTTCCCGAGTCGTGACGTTACACTTCGGCGGAACCAGGACTGGGTTAATGCTCTTACTTGTACAAATAGAGTATTTAGTTATCCTTCCCACTTAAGGCAACACGTGGCATGTGGTCATTTTTATGTGGGTCTTCCGGGCCATATACCCCGGCCAAAAATATCTGTCCGTTATTCCTCAGTCGTGACTTTACCCTTCGGCGGAGCCACGATTGGGTTAGTGCACTCCACCCGAAGTCAGAGAGCTGACAGTGTCAATAGTAGCGGTTTGCGTCTACAGTATTCAGTAGGCCTTTCCATTTAAGGCATAATGCGGCACAAGGCCTTTTTTATGTTGAACTTCCGGACCATATAGCACGGCAAAAAATATCTGTCTATCGTTACCCAGTCGTGACTCTATCCTTCGGTGAAGCCACGACTGGCAGAGAGCTGACAGTGTCAATAGTAGCAGTTTGCGACTGCTGTTCTCTGTATAAGCAGGATTATATGTGCACATCAGGCGAGTCTATTCTTATGTGCAAAATGTGGTACTCCCCAACATTAGTCCAATGAGTACTTCGTTTTTCGTTGCCACATTTTTTATCTTCAGTTATAACAATATTTTTTGTCTTTTTCCAGTTGAATGTTAGGAGTTTAATCTCGCTTTTTCCTACTAATTTTTCTAGGATGTCATGTAGTTTTCGTATTATGTTGGCCAGCTACACAGTGTCTTCGGGGTGCTTTACATTGTTAAGATAAATATCTTCCATAATAAACACTGGTAGAACTTCCAATTCATTTAGGACATATCACAGATCAATATTTGTTTCAAATGCATTCACGAGCTACCGCCAATATTGAGCGAAAGAGCCGGGGCTTCAAAAGTGGCAGCTGTTGCTGAAGATTATTATTGTATGTAAAAAAAAAAAACAGAGAAAATTATATGCCATATAGTTTAGGCATAATTGACAAAAAATCAATTCACATTTCAACAAGACATCGATCCCGGATACACTTTTAAATTATGTAAAAATTATCTCGTGTCAAAATAAAAAGGAATAAAAATTGGTAAATTATGACTTGGCTGAATCGATCTCTTCACCCTTGTCACATTTGAATTAGTGATAGATAGATAGATAGATAGATAGATAGATAGATAGATAGAAGAACAGAGAGAAAGAAATAGATAGATAGATAGATAGATAGATAGATAGATAGATAGATATGATTAGACTGAAATAGATAGGTAGATAGATAGAGAGAGAGAGAGAGAGAGAGAGAGAGAGAGGGAGGAGATAGATAGGTATGAATTGTCTAAGATAGATAGATAGATAGATAGATAGATAGATAGAAGAACAGAGAGAAATAGATAGATAGATAGATAGATAGATAGATAGATAGATAGATAGATAGATAGATAGATATGATTAGACTGAGATAGATAGATAGATAGATAGATAGATAGATAGATAGATAGATAGATAGATAGAGAGGGGGAAAGGAGATAGACCGGTATAAATTGTCTGAGATAGATAGATAGATAGATAGATAGATAGATAGATAGATAGATAGATAGATAGATATGATTAGACTGAAATAGATAGATAGATAGATAGAGAGAGAGAGAGGGGGGAGGAGATAGATAGGTATAAATTGTCTAAGATAGATAGATAGATAGATAGATAGATAGATAGATAGATAGATATGAACAGACTGAGATAGATACGAAGAGACTGAGATAGATAGATAGATAGATAGATAGATAGATAGATAGATATGAAGAGACTGAGATAGATAGATAGATAGATAGATAGATAGATAGATAGATTGAAACAGACTGAGATAGATAGATAGATAGATAGATAGATAGATAGATAGATAGATAGATAGATAGATAGATAGATATGTTTAACTAAGAAAAAACGACGACTAATGAACATATGGATTAGCAATTGTCCCGGGAAGTAGTGTTTATAATAAAAAGAAATGTTTTGCCAGCAAGAATAAAAGATGGAACAATAAAAGGCAACTTTATTCATAGATTTCGCCCAATTAAGACGCCACGTGGTCATTAACGGCGACCATTTCAATGAGACCAAATTTAGATTTGACGAACGCCGCTTACGTCAATATGTGGACAAATAGAAACCTATTGTAGGCACAGGGAAGATTCAAATGTGTCTCCCGAATTTCAACATTGGAAGAATTGTGTTTTGCTTGCATAAATGACGTAAATGAACAGACAAAAAGCGAGAAATTAAATGATTACGAACGAATAATTCTATTTTTGGTTTAACAAAAACAAAAATTATTGGTCGAATGACTTCTTTAGAATAGTTATGTAAAGTTACTTGTCGACAAATATCTCTGCAGTGATTTGCAAATGGCTGCCTAATTGGTGGTGTAATGGTTAGCAAGCTTGTCTCGCTAGAGCCATTACAGTTGAGTAGTGAGTTTGATCCTCACTGGGTGTCCCTTACTTTCGGCCTTGTGCCACATCTAAGCAGTGCTTAGAAAATCCCCATATATGATTATTAAAATAAATAAAGCACTACAGGCAACCTCTTCTGCCTCCCATAAGCATGGATTCTCCCGGAGAGTAATACACTAAGCCTCCTCGGACTTACCCTGTCCTCAGACCTCAAATGGAACTACTATATTGAATCCATAGCAAAATCTACTGCTAAGAAGGTTGGGTCACTATGTCGATCCAGGATGTTTTTTCCACCTGAATCCATCCTGCATATATACAAGTCAACCATCCGTCCGTGCATGGAGTACTGCTGCCATTTATGGTCAGGTGCCCCTGCCGTTCTCCTCAGTGTTCTTGACAAGCTCCAAAGGAGAGTCTGTAATGTGATAGGTACTGATCTGGCGACTCGACTGCAGCCACTTCCCCATCGTCGAAATGTGGCCTCCCTTTGTCTCTTCTATAAATACTTTCATGGCTTCTGCTCGGATGAGCTTAAGTCACTGATGCCTCCTCAACAGGTGTTTACTCGTGCAACGAGACTGGCAAACTGGGTCCCACCCATTCACAGTCAGGTTAGCCAAATGCAGACGAGAATTCTACTCCTGCAGCTTCTTCTCTCGCACTTCCCGCCTGTGGAACTCGCTCCCGTATTCTCGCTTTCCCGACGGCTACAACCTCCAGAAATTTAAATGCAAAGTCAATACTCATCTACTAACCACTGGACTCTAGCTCTCTTCCCACCCCTGTATAACCTTCCCTTTCTCTCCACCTATGTATCTGTCATCGCACCTGCTTTCTATTGTTCCTTTCTAACTAGTTTGTACTCCTCACTCTTTTCTAATTAATCTTTTTACATTTATGTAACCCCTGCACATCAGTGGCGTTTCCGCCTTGCTTGGGGTGAAATGATTAAAAAAAACATACGGAGAGACTGCAATTGAGTAGTGAGTTCGATCCTCACTGGGTGTCTCATAGTTTCGGCCTAGTGTTACACCTAAGCTACGCTTGGAAAATCACCATTCCAAATAGGATTGGAGCACCTCGAGGTTAGCAAGCTTGTCTCGCTAGAACCATTACATTTGAGTAGCGAGTTCGATCCTCACTGAGTGTTCCTTACTTTCGGTCTTGTGCCACATCTAAGCTGCGTTTAAAATCACCATTTTTGCCTAATTGGTATTGCTGATGCATAGTGTCTGCGCTGTGGTGTCATGGATATAAGCTCGGAATGTGGCGTTGGAGAGCTGAGTTCGCATTCCAGTTGAATTCGTTGTATTCACTTACACGCAAATAAATTTAGGAACGGTATTCATCCATATTTTCCCTCTCCAGCTATGGGTTGAATAGCAGAACACGTTGGGTTCTATAGCCTTGGTAGGCAAACAGTTTGCTGCAGAAAGTAATGGCAACCCATTTCGGGAAAATGTACCTAGTCAGTCATAGATCCAAAGAGACATGATCGTCCAAACGACAAGCGTGTATCACGTATGACACTTAACTGACTGATTAAATACATAGTACGATATAGCAGAGAACTTTCACCCACTGTCCTGTTTATACTCCGCCCCGGTCTTTTGAAAGGAAGTAGGGGTATATCTCTTGTTTCCTGCTTATTCTTTTAAAATCTTTTGTTAATGAATATTCATAAAGTTAGGGGAATTCTCATTCATGGCAGTGAAGGGTTACGATTCAACGGCTAAAAAACGAAACTGCCCAGGAGGTGTTTTTTTTTTCTAGTAATTTGAGAAACCTAAAACAATTTTGCTTTTGTATATAAATACATGTCACAAAACAAAATCTATGGAATTGCCTTGATAAATTTCCTCAGACGACGAAACATTTCGGCTTCTTTTTGTCTTTATTTATATTGTCTGTGAAAAGATATAATCTATCCAAAATTATCTATCTATCTATCTATCTATCTATCTATCTATCTATCTATCTATCTATCTATCTATCGAGTATGTTCTAATCTATCTAGCTATCTAGCTATCTAGCTATGGAGTATGTTCTAATCTATCTATCTATCTATCTATCTATCTATCTATCTATCTATCTAGTATGTTCTAATCTATCTATCTATCTATCTATCTATCTATCTATCGAGTATGTTCTAATCTATCTATCTATCTATCTATCTATCTATCTATCTATCTAGCATGTTCTAATCTATCTATCTATCTATCTATCTATCTATCTATCTATCTAGCATGTTCTAATCTATCTATCTATCTATCTAGTATGTCTATCTATCTATCTATCTATCTATTCTAATCTATCTATCTATCTATCTATCGAGCATGTCTAATCTATCTATCTATCTATTCTAATCTATCTATCTATCTATCTATCTATCGAGTATGTTCTAATCTATCTATCTATCTATCTATCTATCTATCTATCTAGTATGTTCTAATCTATCTATCTATCTATCTATCTATCTATCTAGTATGTTCTAATCTATCTATCTATCTATCTATCTATCTATCTATCTATCTATCTATCTATCTAGCATAATTCTAATCTATCTATCTATCTATCTATCTATCTATCGAGCATGTTCTAATCTATCTATCTATCTATCTATCTATCTATCTATCTATCTATCTATCTATCTATCTATCGAGTATGTTCTAATCTATCTATCTATCTATCTATCTAGTATGTTCTAATCTATCTATCTATCTATCTATCTATCTATCTATCTATCTATCTAGTATGTTCTAATCTATCTATCTATCTATCTATCTATCTATCTATCTATCTATCTATCTAGCATGTTCTTCTAATCTATCTATCTATCTATCTATCTATCAATCGAGTATGTTCTAATCTATCTATCTATCTATCTATCTATCTATCTATCTATCTATCTATCGAGCATGTTCTAATCTATCTATCTTTCTATCTATCTATCTATCGAGTATGTTTTAATCTATCTATCTATCTATCTATCTATCTATCTATCTATCTATCTATATAAATAAATAAATACTTGTATAAGTACATGTTACAAAATAAAATCCTTGCCTTAATAAAGTCCCTCAGAGAACAAAAGGCTATATATATATATATATATATATATATATATATATATATATATATATGAAATGATTTATTTGAACATTATATTTGATGGATACTCGTATTTAAGTAGATATTCTGTTTTTAATTAAACAGTATTATATATTTATTTCTACCGGCCTGATTATTTATGATAAATTTTTATTACGAAAATATGTCCCTGAGACCCCTATCTACACAGGGGAAGCTACCATTTAATTTGGCAACGTCTTAGACCACTCGACCACGAATGACCTTTAGTCTAAACGAGGTTTTAATCAAGCCTATATAACACAATTTTCGATTCATCCTATCACACATTTTCGTAAGAAAAATTTATCGTCAAAAATAACCTGCCGAGATTGATATGCTATAAAAACAAAACAAACAAAAATCAACATTTGCATTACGTTTATACAGAAAATGACAGATAGAAATTCGGAAAACCCTTTTTCACTCAGATTATGTGGTATCCAAAATTGTAGCTCTTGATTAATGGCTCATGGAATCAGAGAAGGGAAATTTTAGCGTGTTATATCTAAGCGGTGTATACACACACGTCGGTCACCGAAAGAACTCAATTAATTCCTGAAGAGTTATGTAGATATCACCGAAGTGGTAACTGTATTTTTTTTTTTTTCAAATTTACCTCTTTAGGGAACTCAATCGTAATGAGAGCATAATATTCGTTATCCATATACGAGCTTGTTTTGCTGTATCACTGCCCATCAGTGTAGCCCGATATCCATTTGGCTCCGGCCGGGATCAAAACTCGACCGATTTGGTGTCAGTTTTGTA
Source organism: Ascarosepion bandense (assembly GCA_037127315.1). Lineage (NCBI taxonomy): Eukaryota > Metazoa > Mollusca > Cephalopoda > Sepiida > Sepiidae > Ascarosepion > Ascarosepion bandense. Next base: position 778,786 of record JBBBDQ010000855.1, read on the forward strand.
AATGTTGGCTCATGTCATTCACACGAGGATCTTATTTTTTCCTGAACATTGTTGTAAACAAACTATTTCTCATCACTTGTTATAATTCCCGACTTGGTAGCCCAGATACAGTCAATTTCTCACCGGCGCAATGTGGCTTCCCTGTGTCTCTTCTACAAATACTTTCACGGCTTCTGCTCCGATGAACTTAGCTCACTGGTACCCCATATATATATGAGTTTACTAGAGCCACAAGATTAGCAATTAGGTCCCACCCTTTTACTGTGAAACCAATAAATTGTAAACGCGAATTCTACTCCATCAGCTTTTTTTCTCGCACTTCCCGCCCGTGGAATTCCCTTCCGTTTACTTGCTTCCCCAACAGCTACATTCTCCAAGAATTTAAATGTAAAATCAATAGCCATCTCCTATCTCACTAACCTGCATCCGCTCTCTCATTCTCCTTTCTCTATCCACTCCACTCTCATCAGTATTCTCATCCTGCTCTGACTCTCTTTCTGACACCCCGTAACCTGTCATTCTTTCTGATAACTTTCTTTCTATGTAACCCCCCTACACAACAGTGGCAGTAAAATGCCTTGCTTGGAGTGATATGATTATAAAAAAAAATTCTATACTATTATTATGCAGATATTAAGTGGAGGATTATTTATACATTACAATAAATATATAAACTGATCCCTCACTTTATGGCGACAGTCATCCTTCTTTTATCCACTTCCTGACGCCCACTATAACCTGTCACTCTTTCTCATAACTTTCCTCCTATGTAATCCCCTGCAAAACAGTGGGAGTAAAATGCCTTGCTTGGGGTGATATGGTTATTAAAAACAAAAATTATACTATTATAATGTGGTTATAAAGTGAGAGATCAATTCTACATTATAATCAATATATAAACTGATCCCTCACTTTATGTCCACATTCATCCTTCTTTTATCCACTTCCTGACGCCCTATATAACCTGTCACTCTTTCTCATAACTTTCCTCCTATGTAATCCCCTGCAAAACAGTGGGAGTAAAATGCCTTGCTTGGGGTGATATGGTTATTAAAAAAAAAAATTATACTATTATAATGTGGATATAAAGTGAGAGATCAATTCTACATTATAATCAATATATAAACTGATCCCTCACTTTATGTCCACAGTCATCTTTCTTTTACCCATTTCGATATGATTATTAAAAAAGGGTACATTTACATTGCATTTATACAGAAAATCACAGAAAGCAATTTGAAAAAAAACAAACTTTCTAACTCAGATTATGTGGTCCCCCAAAATGTAGCATTAGACTAAGGGCTCATGTATGATAGATTTTGACAAATTTAGATTTTCTGCCAAATTTCGCGTCGTGTAAATAGGATTATTCTCAATTAATGTCAAGAGTTGGTCATTATCTGTATGGGGGAGGTTTTGTCTGAATCTTCATAAGTAAGGGACTACAATCAACAACTCTAAACTTAGAGAACCATTTCCGTACATTCCTCTCAGCTAAAGCACCTTCACTGTAAACAGCACATATATGTTCGTTGCTTACGAGGCATTTGCCTTTATAGTAACAAAAAAACATAAAGTGTCTAAAATGCCCCTTATAATCTTCCATTTTCATAGGGATGAGAAAACTGACACGAATTAACTCATTTCAAACTTTCTTTCTACTTTGCTTCCTTGCCTTGTAATATTTTGCAAAGTAATAATAACAAAAGAACCATTCTATTTTCATTTGGCAATAAATACTAAAAATAGTATGAAATACATCATTTCTTAAAAAAAACTGGGGTGGCCTAATAATTATGGCTACATTGTGTGTGCGTATATATATATATATAGTCATACGCAGACATCTGTTTCACTGTATAACAAGTCATCAGTACGGTTAAACATCCGACTGTTTTTAACCCAGGATTGAAACCAGACCGAATTTGCGTCAGTCGGCGATGCTATCTCTGAGCTATGGGAGCTCGGTAGAAGGATGCAGACTTTTAGCGTGTGATATATATATATATATATATATATATATATATATATATATATATATATATATATATATATATATGAGCTGTGATACAGCGAAACAGATCTGTCTGCAAATGACTATATATATATATATATATACTGTTGCTCTAAATCATAAGACAATGAAAATAAAGAAAAATGTACGTTTTGTGTTATTAGACTCAACCACTTTTTTGAGTGGGGTATCTAAAAGGGAATATAATTTCAAGAAAAATTTTTTAAAAAATTTTGGCATTTAACAGGGAACAGTTGAATGCTGAGGAATTATGCTAAATTTTAGTTGGACCAAATTTTAAGATCGAATCTAAAAGAAATCCGAAACAGTGTAGAAAATGACCAAAAAATCTCCCAATACAGAGTTGCAATGACGTCATTGTAAACAACATAAAAAAAATCGCTCTGGCATGGTCGCTATAAGCGTCAGCAGAAGGCTGGCTGGAATATTATCCCGAGTGTAGAAGATGGCTTCACAAAGGTCATGCACTGTTTGTAATTGGTGTTCATTTCTATAGACTTCACTTGCTTTCCACCCCAAACATCTTCGATGAGGTTCAGGTCGGGCGAACACGCTTGATGTTTCAATAGAATGATGATATTCGCCATGAAAAGTCCTTTATCCTGTCGGTGTTACGGATTGCAGCGTTGTCCTGCTAAAAGATCTAATTATTTCCACACAAGTGGGGGACTTCAGTCAATATTAGCAGTCAATATTAGCGGCTTGGCAACCCTGTATAACCTGAAGTTTCATTGTTCAATGGAAGGAATCAGAGTTAACTTCGCCGAACTGTTCATTCAACAAGACGGAGCACAACCTCATTGCATATATATATGTGTGTGTGTGTGTGTGTGTGTGCCTAAGATTTTAATATGTGAAGAGTTAATTTTTCTAATTTAAAATTTCAGTCTATCGAGAGAGATTTCAATTTCAGATAAGATGGGTTTTATTGGATTGATTTAATTTGTTTAACGCCATACCAACTCTGTGTGTAGGTTAGACTCTAGGGTTTCAGTTAATGTCCAAGCAGAAGTCACACAGTTAAGTGTCATACTTGTTACGCACTTGGACGATCATGTCTCAAAAGGAACATAACTGAATGTGTGGAAGATCTTCCTGTATTAGGTTGCCATTACTTTCTGTGGTAGACTGGATGCCAACCAAGGCTAGAAAACTCAGTCTGTTTTGCTATTTAACCCATAGGTCGAGGTAGAAGTGACGGATTAATACCTTTACCAAGGGTATTTGTGCGTAAGTGAAAGCGAGGAATTCAACTGGAATTTGAACTCGGATCCCCAATTTCTAGTTCCGTGTCGATATCCACTGCACCACAACGCATATCCAGACTGACCATTCACTTGAAGAAAACAAGCGTCATGCGTCAAGATACCGCAGCACCACCGGTCATCACCATCAATGACTATGAACTGGATGTGGTCCATCAGTTTACCTACCTTGGCTCTACCATCGCTGGCACCTTATCCCTGCTCGACAAGAGAATTGGGAAGGCAGCCACAATCCTTACGCGCCTCACAACACGTGTTTGGACAAACCCCAAGCTGACAGTGAAGGTAAAGATGGCAGTGTACAATGCCTTTGTCATCAGTACACTGCTATACGGCAGTGAGACATGGACCACGTACGCCAGATAAGAGAGGCGTCTGAACACCTTCCAAGTGAGAAGTATCCGACGTATATTGGGAATCTCATAGCAAGAAAAGGTGCCCAACACTGAGGTCCTGTGTCACGCGGATCTGCCTACCATGTTCACATTCCTTAAACTGCGCAGACTCCGCTGGCTAGGCCATGTCCACCACATGCCAGACGGTCGCATTCCAAAAGACCTCCTGTATGGAGAGCTGGCCTCTGGAAGAAGACCCACTGGGCGGCCACAACTGCGGTATCGTGACATCATAAAACGCGATATGAAAGCTGTTGGCAACAACATGGAGTCATGGGAGAGCGTAGCAGTCAACCGGATCAAATAGAGAGGAATCCTGGCCTAACAACTCAAATCAAGGGAGGAGCAACTGGCACTTGTTTAAGGAAGCTCTCAAAACGCAACCAAAGGTCATCTCAAAGTGAAAAGGTCACCCAAAGGACTTCTGATTTGATGTTGAAAAAGCTTGTGTCTCCATCTGGGGATCTAATCAAAGATTTTCTCTTTTTGTATAGCAGCATTATGGCAGTTCTTGTTTCGCGGGGAATTTCTATTTACAGAAGGATTTCTTCTCTTTACCTTCCCCTATGTAGCCCCATGCGCAATAGTGGCAGTGGAATGCCTTGCTTGGGGTGAGATGATTTTAAAAAATTTACTCCATTTTCCCCTGATGTAAAGAATTAAAGACTTTAGAGAAATCCACAAAAAAGACAAAGACGTGCAAGGCCATGGTCGCCTACCTCCTGAAAAGACAAGGCACAAACAAGAAGAAGAAGAAGAAGGAAGATGTTGACTTGAGAAATGTGCTGATAAAGTAAAGCTTGGACGATGAGGTTTATTTAAGGAAGTTCTCAAAACGCAGTCCATGAATGAATTATTGAATGACCCTCGTAGAAGTCCTTATACCGAAAAATTCACCTTATTTATTGAATGACCCTCGTAGAAGTCCTTATACCGAAAAATTCACTTTATTTATTGAATGACCCTCGTAGAAGTCCTTATGCCGAAACATTCACCTTATTTATTGAATGACCCTCGTAGAAGTCCTTATACTGAAATATTCACCTTATTTATTGAATGACCCTCGTAGAAGTCCTTATACCGAAAAATTTACTTTATTTATTGAATGACCCTCGTAGATGTCCTTATACCGAAAAATTCACCTTATTTATTGAATGACACTTGTTGAGCTCCTTATACCGAAAAATTCTTCTTATTTATTGAATGACCCTCGTAGATGTCCTTATACCGAAATATTCACCTTATTTATTGAATGACCCTCGTAGAAGTCCTTATACCGAAAAGTTCTCCCTCGTAAATGTGCATTCATTTCTAGGTGATTATTCTTTCTATAGTTTGACATTAGTTTCCTGTAATTACAAGCCCCAGTGACCATTGGTCAGGGATAAGTGTGTTGTATCAGTCAATCACCTCCCTGTTGTGTCTACGTGTCACATCCCTCTACAATAGAGAAGAAACGAATCGTTGGTCGGTTGTATTTGGTTAGCGGTACATCAACATCCCTGGGTTATTTAATACCGAAGGGCAATTGATATTGTCTCGATAACTTGGGAAATGTCATGTGATCTGTTGGTGGCAAATGAGTTGAGGAAATGATTTGATCGTTCACTCGGTAGTTCTGTTTCCTTTACTTGTAACAAGTGATTACTTGCTGTGATAACAAAGAATACGATGGTAGTGGGAACGAGTTGATTAGAGTTTGTTCATTATGTGCATTCAAAACTGATTGCAAAAATCAGGCCTCCCTTTGTCTGTTCTATAAATACTTTCATGGCTTCTGCTCAGACGCACTTAAGTCACTGATGCCTCCTCAACAGGTGTTTACTCGTGCAACGAGACTGGCAAACTGGGTCCCACCCATTCACAGTCAGGTTAGCCAAATGCAGACGAGAATTCTACTCCTGCAGCTTCTTCTCTCGCACTTCCCGCCTGTGGAACTCGCTCCCGTATTCTTGCTTTCCTGACGGCTACAACCTCCAGAAATTGAAATGCAAAGTCAATACTCATCTACTAACCACTGGACTCTAGCTCTCTCCCCACCCCTGTATAACCTTCCCTTTCTCTCCACCTATGTATCTGTCATCGCACCTGCTTTCTCAGCTTTCTATTGTTCCTTTCTAACTAGTTTGTACTCCTCACTCTTTTCTAATTAATCTTTTTACATTTATGTAGCCCCCTGCACATCAGTGGCGTTTTCGCCTTGCTCGGGGTGAAATGATTAATATATATATATATTTACCATGAAGGAGAGATACTGCCTAGAGATAAGATGCTCTGATATTTCGGCTTAATATTTTTTTAATCTTTCCCGCATTGAGCAAATGAAAGGGTGAGCGGTTTGTGGAAGATATACCAAGAGAAAAAAACATTAAGAGCAACAAGTAACAGGAGCAAATAGAAGTCCATGATCGCCTACGTCCAGAAGGGACACGACATATTTTTAGAAAAAAAGGAGGAAGAAGAAAAAGATACCTTTTTTCTTCCCTACAGCAGGTAAGCCGAAAGTCCATGAACACTGAACTCGCAACGCTAGCTGTGATGGGCAGTGATTATACCTTTCTCTCTTCTACACCATGTTGGTTCCCCGCTCTACACGTGAGGTTTCCGCTGAAGGCATCTGTAAAATTCATACATTAGAATGATGGAGGAATGTAGGGGGCCCGACGTCGAACGGGGGAAAGAGCAGGACGTTGGCGGTGGAGTGGGGTCGCCAAAAAAAAAACACTACACTACACAAAACAAAACAAAACAAAAAAACACCTGAATTATGCGCTTATGTTAAAGCGTGACTAATTTTTTCGACATTTTTCTCGTTCTTTCTAAACTGACATCTGCTACAAACCAACTAGTTATTATTCATATTTAAGTTAGCGTGTCACTGACTCCGAAAAAAAAAACCTTCTCTTTCTCCTTCTCTCCTCCCCCCTCTCTCTCTCTCACTCTGTCTCTATCTATCTCACTCACACTCACTCACTCACTCACTCTGAATAAGGAATAAAGACAAAGGGAAAGCCTGTCTTATCCGACGCGTTTCGACGGCTAATAAACTTAATATATCAATGTTAATATAAAGCTTTGATTTTACAAGTATTAAGAAACAAATGTAAAACTGTTGTTAGTTACCCTTGATCTAATTTAACATACATGACAAAAATGTCTTAAAAATTAAAGTAAAATTCACAACCACCTGTTATTTAAAATACTAGCAGTATAGCCCGGCGTTGCTCGGGTGTAATGAAAGCTTTAAAACTAATCCATGGTCCTGGAGCTCAGACACTTTGGACGTTGGCACGAAAGACTAAAAAGCAATAGTTGTTTCCAGTTAAAGTGAAACCGTAGACTGAAAGAAAAATGAATGGATGTAAGTCAAATTTTGATTTCCTGGTATCGATATCAAATAAGTTGTTTCATCGTAAAGTGAAATTTGAAGGCTAAATAAGTCCTCTGAGTAAATGGTATCATGGCTAAGATTAAGAACTACAATTATACCTACCTATATATATATATATATTATCGATTTTCCTGCACTATTGTAAGAACTGCAAACTTCTGATTATCGTTTTTTATGTCTTTGTCTATGAGTGTATCAAATTTAATTAAAATCGGACCACTCCTTCTATAACCCGATGTTTTCGATTATCAATTTTCGATATTTATCGGGGGTACCTCAACACAAAACCTAGCTAAGAACACTCGCAGACGCTTATAGTACAACTGTGTAAAATTCTTAAGAAAATCGGTTCAGCCGTTTCGGAGTCTATAGGTAACGAACACACATACACACACGCACACACATACACACACAAAGTTCCATTTATAAATAAGTTTAGATATCATAGTATTAGGTTGTTACAAAAATATTGGCTGATTTCAGATTTTTTTTGCTATAATAATTTCACCCCAAGCAAAGCATTCTACTGCCACTATTGCGCAGGTGGTTACATAGGGAAAATTGATGAGAAAGTTTGGTTAGATATAGGAAATGTCAGAAGGAGGGTGATAGACGGGTAAGGATACCAAGGATGAGGGTTGGGTAGATGGGAATAGTGTTTGAGAGAATGGATGAGAGTTAGTGTATTAGGAGGTGTCTACTGACCTTACATTTAAACTCCTGGAGATTGTAGCTGTCGGGGAAGCAAGTATGTGAAAGGGATTCTATTCTTGAAATATTAACTGTAGAAATGTTGAAATTAATGAAAATACGAGCATTGAGCATCGATGCACCTCTGCCATCGATCGTCAAGATTATTTATTCTTTGTTACTAATTCCTTATTGGCTGTGATGCAACAAAATCTATGAAAGCTGATTCCACATCTGTATTTGGACCTAAAAGTTTGACCATTTCAAAATGTGCTCAAGTACTTAAAAATGATAATCAAGATCAAGAGAATAAAGAAAATGTATTAAACTCCCCTATCCCAAGTATTTGCAACGTCAGTCTTCCAAAATGTTTTCCCTAATCCTAATGCAATCGTAGAGTAGAATTAGACCACGTCAATTCACCAATGCAGGCCTCTTCTTTTGCAAGCGTACATGCATTTCAGCGAGCTGATTCCAGTAAAGCTCTGCGTTAATGATCTGATTGGCTTCCAGAAAGCTGTAGCGGATGAAACCAATTGCGGACCAACAAACAGTCTCCATAATCTTTTGCTGGTGCAATCTTATCTTTGGAAAATATTTGGGGCACTCATCACAATCAAGCCATTGACCTGATCGTTTACGGTTCTCATAAAGATATCCAAAAGAAGTGTTAATACATAGTAATGTGGAAATAAGTATGTCTAAAGGTATTATCTGTCTGGTCAGTCATGGATCGAAAGAGATATGATCGCCTCTGTATGTACTTAACTGATCCTGATTCAATGTCATGCAAGCGTTTTCTTTATTTTCACTTTGTGCAAATCATTATTGTAATTCGGAATAAAGAAATTTACAAAATAGAAAAATTCCTATCACGTGCTCAAGTACTTACGAATGATAATCAATCGATGAAAGATGAGGAGAATAAAGATGTGTTAAACTCTCCTAGCCCAAGTCTGTGATTTTTTTGCAATGTCAGTTCTTCCAACATGTATCCGCGCATTATCATGGAGTAGAATTACACTGCATCAATTCACCAATGCAGGCCTCATTTTTTGCAAGCGTACATAAATTTCAGCGAGCTGATTCCAGTAAAGATCTGCGTTAATGATCTGAATGGCTTCCAGAAAGCTGCAGCGGATGAAACTATAAACTCTTGCTGATGCAATTTTATCATTGGAAAATGTTTGGGGCACTCATCACGATCAAGCCATTGACCTGATCGTTTATGGTTATCATAAAAGATCCTATGACAAGTGATTATTCCATGACCGGTGTTACGCAGAAAAAGCATCGGGCAAACTTTAAAACGTTTTAATTTTTATTGAGATCATGAAGGCCTTATTTATAGAGCTTTTTTGACCTTGCCAATATTCTGAAAATGGCGTGAGACTGTTGCAGTACTGACACCAAGCATCTGATACATTTTTTCTGGCACTTTGACGTGAGCTTTGCTCAGCAGCAGCTTATAATTGTTCCGTTGACAAGACTGCATGACTGTCCTATACCTTCTTCATTGTCAAGACTGCACAACTGTCGTATAACCTTCTTCATTGTCAAGACTGCACGACTGTCCTATACCTTCTTCATTGTCAAGACTGCACGACTGTCCTATACCTTCTTCATTGTCAAGACTGCACGACTGTCCTATACCTTCTTCATTGTCAAGACTGCACGACTGTCCTATATTCTTCATTGTCAAGACTGCACGACGTCGTATACCTTCTTCATTGTCAAGACTGCACGACTGTCGTATACCTTCTTCATTGTCAAGACTGCACGACTGTCGTATACCTTCTTCATTGTCAAGACTGCATGACTGTCGTATACCTTCTTCATTGTCAAGCCTGCACGACTGTCGTATACCTTCTTCATTGTCAAGACTGCACAACTGTCGTATACCTTCTTCATTGTCAAGACTGCACGACTGTCCTATACCTTCTTCATTGTCAAGACTGCACGACTGTCCTATACCTTCTTCATTGTCAAGACTGCACAACTGTCGTATACCTTCTTCATTGTCAAGACTGCATGACTGTCCTATACCTTCTTCATTGTCAAGACTGCACGACTGTCGTATACCTTCTTCATTGTCAAGACTGCACAACTGTCGTATACCTTCTTCATTGTCAAGACTGCATGACTGTCGTATACCTTCTTCATTGTCAAGACTGCACAACTGTTGTATACCTTCTTCATTGTCAAGACTGCACGACTGTCCTATACCTTCTTCATTGTCAAGACTGCACAACTGTCGTATACCTTCTTCATTGTCAAGACTGCACGACTGTCCTATACCTTCTTCATTGTCAAGACTGCACAACTGTCGTATACCTTCTTCATTGTCAAGACTGCATGACTGTCCTATACCTTCTTCATTGTCAAGACTGCACGACTGTCCTATACCTTCTTCATTGTCAAGACTGCACAACTGTCGTATACCTTCTTCATTGTCAAGACTGCATGACTGTCCTATACCTTCTTCATTGTCAAGACTGCACAACTGTCGTATACCTTCTTCATTGTCAAGACTGCATGACTGTCCTATACCTTCTTCATTGTCAAGACTGCACGACTGTCCTATACCTTCTTCATTGTCAAGACTGCACAACTGTCGTATACCTTCTTCATTGTCAAGACTGCACGACTGTCCTATACCTTCTTCATTGTCAAGACTGCATGACTGTCGTATACCTTCTTCATTGTCAAGACTGCATGACTCTCCTATACCTTCTTCATTGTCAAGACTGCACGACTGTCGTATACCTTCTTCATTGTCAAGACTGCACAACTGTCCTATACCTTCTTCATTGTCAAGACTGCATGACTGTCCTATACCTTCTTCATTGTCAAGACTGCACAACTGTCGTATACCTTCTTCATTGTCAAGACTGCACGACTGTCCTATACCTTCTTCATTGTCAAGACTGCATGACTGTCGTATACCTTCTTCATTGTCAAGACTGCACAACTGTCGTATATACCTTCTTCATTGTCAAGACTGCACGACTGTCCTATACCTTCTTCATTGTCAAGACTGCACAACTGTCGTATACCTTCTTCATTGTCAAGACTGCATGACTGTCCTATACCTTCTTCATTGTCAAGACTGCACGACTGTCGTATACCTTCTTCATTGTCAAGACTGCATGACTGTCGTATACCTTCTTCATTGTCAAGACTGCACGACTGTCCTATACCTTCTTCATTGTCAAGACTGCACAACTGTCGTATACCTTCTTCATTGTCAAGACTGCACGACTGTCCTATACCTTCTTCATTGTCAAGACTGCACAACTGTCGTATACCTTCTTCATTGTCAAGACTGCATGACTGTCCTATACCTTCTTCATTGTCAAGACTGCACAACTGTCGTATACCTTCTTCATTGTCAAGACTGCATGACTGTCCTATACCTTCTTCATTGTCAAGACTGCATGACTGTCCTATACCTTCTTCATCTTTAAGGCTCTCATTAAATGTACAGAATTTCTGGGATCACCATCCTACTGTCCAATCAACTCTAGACCCTTTTCTCCATACTCTGTTGATATTGGCAAAAATCTAGGAGTCACTGTGCCCAAGTATGAACTCATGCAAGAAAAGTAATCAAAGATTATGTTTTGTCATGTTCATAATTACGGACTTCTATGTTTCAAGAATATTTCAGTCCGAAAATAAAAATTATTAAGGAGCACAAATTATTTATTATGCTTACCAAAATTTATCTTATGCAGTGGTCGCATACAGCAGGTTGTCGCTCATTAAAGGCTCATAGTCATGACCTAGTTACGCCAGGAACTTATATTCCACTCATCAAAATGTACATATTAGAATTTTACCATGTAATTTGGTAATAAATAAATGAGAACATAAGAAGATGGCCTAACTTTAAAGAAATTTATTCAGCATAACTCATTTTAAATTTTAAAAAACGTATTTACAACGGTCAACAAGAGACCAAAATATTTATTCACAAAAAATATTGATTAAGTGGACTTAAAAAAACATATATGGTTTTAGTTTTTTTCTTAGAAGTGAGTGATAGCAAAAGAGAATCTGCGATAATACATGGAAAAAAAAAACAAAACAAAACATGCAAAAACTGACAGCGATCGGGGGTAGGGGGGTAGAGAAATAGAGAGATAGAGATAGATATACCCAGATAGAAATAGAGAAGATAGATACACAAAAATGAAAGGAACAAAAGAGATAGACATTTGAGAAAATATCCCAAATGCAATACATGTTGTACAAAATCAGGAATTAAAGAAAGCCTAAGTACTAAAAAAGTTTGAACTCCTGCAACAAAAGTAAACGAAGATCGTGTTTTGTTGTGTTTATAATTAAGGGCTTCTATGCTTCAAGAATATTTCTGTCTGAACATAAGTTAAAAATTATTAAAGAGCACATATTAATTATTACGTGTACCAAATTTCATCTGATATATTCTGCGAATATTATATTAAATGGCTTTTCAAAATACAATACTTGGACCGGCCATTATTTTTGTAACAACCTAATATATTTTTTTTTTTTTTTTTTTTAATCATCTCACCCCAAGCAAGGCATTCCACTGCCACTATTGTGCATGGGGCTACATAGGGGAATGTAAAGAGAAGGAGTGGTTAGACATAGGGAATGTCAGGAGAAAGGTGACAGATGAGTAAGGATAGCGAGGATGAGTGTAGGGCAGATGGGAAGAGTGCTTGATAGAATGGGAGCAGGTTAGTGTGTTAGGAGGTGTCTATTGACCTTACATTTAAACTCCTGGAGATTGTAGCCGTCGGGGAAGCAATCGTTTGGAAGAGAATTCCACAGTCGGGAAGTGCGAGGAAAGAAACTGTTGGAGTAGAAGTTACGGCTGCATTTTATCGATTTCACTGTAAAAGGGTGGGATCTAGTTGCTAATCTAGTATCTCGTGCAAATTCGTATTTAGGGGGCACCAGTGATCTAAGTTCATCGGAGCAGAAGCCGTGAAAGTATTTATAGAAGAGACACAGCGAAGCCACGTCTCGCCGGTGGGAGAGAGACTGCAGGCGGTCTGCCAAGTCGGTATCTATCACATTACAGACCCTCCTCTGAACCTTATCGAGAAGCCCGAGGAGAACAGCAGGGGCACCCGACCAGATATGGCAGCAGTATTCAATGCACGGGCGGATGGTAGATTTGTAAATGTGCAGGATAGATTTAGACGGAAAAAACTTCCGGGCCCTACACAGAGAACCGACTTTCATAGCAGCGGATTTAGCAATGGATTCGATATAGTCATTCCATTTGAGGTCCGCTGAAAGTGTGAGACCAAGGAGGCGTAGTGTTTTACTCTCTGGGAGGCAAGCCTGGTCCATGCTAATGGGAGGTAGGTGAGATTGTCGATGATGGTTAATTGACAGTAGCTTCGTTTTAGAAGCATTAAAATTTACTAGCCATTTCTTACCCCATTCCAATATGGATTGGAGGTCTTTTTCGATCTCGGCTGCAAGTTTAGCTTTGACGCCTACACAAGATTTTTGTTGGAGGCGAGAGTAAACTGTGGTGTCATCGGCGTACAAACCTATTTGGGTTCTTATGGAATATATAAATCTATCATATACTAAAATAATTTAAATATCAATTACATAAAAATTCAACGTCATTTACTCTTCTTCATGTGCTGTGTCCCTTCAAGCCGTAGTCGGTCATAGCCCTCCACATCGCCCTATCCCTTGTAGCTCTTAACACCCCTTCTCTTGTTATCGCGCCCTAACCCCGCTCCGCAATTCATTGAATCAAATCCCTCAAGTACGTCATGCGTTCCTTTCTCTTGCCTCTGTTTCCCTCTATTCGTCTAACGTGCATCAGATTCTCCGAGGCGTCCACCCTCAATACAAGTCCCAGTAACTTTAGTTGCCTTTTCCTGATGGCTTCTTTTCGTGTCTATTTTCTCCAAAACCTCGTCATCGCTCATATGTTTTGTCAATGATATTCTCAGCATCCTTCTGTAGAACTACATTTCGGTTGGTTCAAATATTTCTTTCTTTGATGAGATTGTCCATAATTCGTTGCCATATTGAAGGACATGCATCTTATAGCGACCGTTTTGTGCCGAAAGTAAGAAAGGGAACAAGAAGGTAGGTTCAAAACAGTTTATTAGTATAACAAGAAACAAGATATCCAAAAGAAGTGTTAATAAATAGTAATGTGGAAATAAGTATGTCTAAAGGTATTATCTGTCTGGTCAGTCATGGATCGAAAGAGACATGATCGCCTCTGCATGTACTTAACTGATCCTTATTCAATGTCATGCAAGCGTTTTCTTTATTTTCACTTTGTCCAAATCATTAAGGTAATTCGAATAAAGGAATTTACAAAATAGAAAAGTTCAAATCTTCCTTTCGTCTTTGATGAGATTGTCCATAATTCGTTGCCATATTGAAGGACATGCATCTCATAACAATCAATTTTCTTTGTTTCCAGCGAAATCTTCCTGTCTCTCAAGACTCTGTCCAGCGTCTGGAATGAATCCTTGGCCATACCAATACGCCTTTGGAACTCAGTGTCGCACATTCTGTCCGCTGTTAGAACACTTCTCAGCATCTAAATTTCTTAATATGCTTTATTTTAGTATCGCCCATGTTGTGAATCTTCGTCACCAATTCGTTGTGGGGTCGTGGCGAAACTTCGCCGCAAAGTTGTAGCGACCGGTTTGTGCCGGAAGTAAGACACGGAACACAGGAGGTAGGTTCAAAACAGTGAATTAGTATAACAAAGAAACAAGATATCCAAAGAAGTGTTAATAAATAGTAATATAGAAATAAGTCTATCTATCTATCTCAGTCTGTTCATATCTATCTATCTATCTATCTATCTATCTATCTATCTATCTATCTATCTATCTATCTATCTATTCTATCTCAGTCTATCATATCTATCTATCTATCTATCTATCTATCTATCTATCTCAGTCTGTTCATATCTATCTATCTATCTATCTATCTATCTCAGTCTGTTCATATCTATCTATCTATCTATCTATCTATCTATCTATCTATCTATCTATCTATCTCAGTCTGTTCATATTTATCTATCTATCTATCTATCTATCTATCTATCTCAGTCTGTTCATATCTATCTATCTATCTATCTATCTATCTATCTATCTATGTCTGTTCATATCTATCTATCTATCTATCTATCTATCTATCTATCTATCTATCTATCTATCTATCTCAGTCTGTTCTATTTATCTTTATCTATCTATCTATCTATCTATCTATCTAGTCTCAGTCTATCTATCTATCTATCTATCTATCTATCTATCTATCTATCTATCTATCTATCTATCTATCTATCTATCTATCTATCTATCTATCTATCTACGTCTGTTCATATCTATCTATCTATTTATATCAGTCTGTTCATATCTATTCTATCTATCTATCTATCTATCTATCTATCTATCTATCTATCTATGTCTGTTCATATTTATCTATCTATCTATCTATCTATCTCAGTCTGTTCTATCTATCTATCTATCTATCTATCTATCTATCTATCTATCTATCTCAGTCTGTTCATATCTATCTATCTATCTATCTCAGTCTGTTCTATCTATCTATCTATCTATCTATCTATCTATCTATCTATCTCAGTCTGTTCATATCTATCTATCTATCTATCTATCTATCTATCTATCTATCTATCTATCTATGTCAGTCTGTTCATATCTATCTATCTATCTATCTATCTCAGTCTGTTCTATCTATCTATCTATCTATCTATCTATCTATCTATCTATCTATCTATCTATCTATCTCAGTCTGTTCATATCTATCTATCTATCTATCTATCTATCTATCTATCTATCTATCTATCTATCTGTCTATCTATCTATCTATCTATCTATCTATCTATCTATCTATCTATCTATCTATCTATCTCAGTCTGTTGATATCTATCTATCTATCTATCTATCTATCTATCTAGTCTGTTCATTATCTATCTATCTATCTATCTATCTATCTATCTATCTTATCTCAGTCTGTCTATCTATCTATCTATCTATCTATCTATCTATCAGTCTGTTCATATCTATCTATCTATCTATCTATCTATCTATCTAGTCTGTTCATATCTATCTATCTATCTATCTATCTATCTATCTAGTCTGTTCATATCTATCTATCTATCTATCTATCTATCTATCTATCTATCTATCTATCTATCTATCTATCTATCTATCTCAGTCTGTTCATATCTATCTATCTATCTATCTATCTATCTCAGTTTGTTCATATCTATCTATCTATCTATCTATCTATCTATCTATCTTTATTCATATCTATCTATCTATTTCTATCTATCTATCTATCTATCTATCTATCTATCTATCTATCTATCTCAGTCTGTTCTATCTATCTATCTATCTATCTATCTATCTATCTATCTATCTATCTCAGTCTGTTCATTATCTATCTATCTATCTATCTATCTATCTATCTATCTCAGTCTGTTCTATATCTATCTATCTATCTATCTATCTATCTATCTATCTATCTATCTATCTATCTATCTATCTATCTATCTATCTATCTATCTATCTATCTATCTCAGTCTGTTCATATCTATCTATCTATCTATCTATCTATCTATCTATCTCAGTCTGTTCATATCTATCTATCTATCTATCTATCTATCTATCTATCTCATCTTCATAGTCTATTCTATCTATCTATCTATCTATCTATCTATCTATCTATCTATCTATCTATCACAAGATATTCAAAAGAAGTATAAATAATAAGTGGTATAGAAATAAGTAATCTAAACTAATTTATAAATGGAATTTTGTCTGTGTGTGGGTGTATGTGTGTGTTTGTGTCCGTTACCTAGAGACTCCGAATCGACTGAACCGATGTTCTTGAAAATTTACACAGTTGTACAAAAAATTAGAAAACTTTATTTTTCAAAATCTAATCTTATTTATATATGAAACTGTGTGTGTGTGTGTGTGTGTGTGTGTGTGTCTGTGTGTGTGTGTGTGTTGAAAATTTACACAGTTGTACTATAAGCGTCTGCGAGTGTTCTTAGCTAGGTTGTGTGTCGAGGTGCCCCCGATAAATATCGAAAATTGATAATCGAAAAAAATCGGGTTATAGAAGGAGTGGTCCGATTTTAATCAAATTTGATACACTCATAGACAAAGACATAAGAAACGATATTCAGATGTTTCAAGGTTGCAGTTCTTACAATAGTGCAGGAAAATCGATAATATATCTAAAAGGCAAGATGTGTGTGTGTGTGTGTTGTGTGTGTGTGTGTGTGTGTGTGTGTGTGTGTGTGTGTGTGTGTGTGTGTGTGTGTGTGTGTGTGTGATCTCCAGAACCATGGATTAGTTTTAAAGCTTTCATTACACCCGAGCAACGCGGGGCTATACTGCTAGTTAACTATTCTCGTTAACAGCCATATTTGACTGCTCGTAATTGCTGTATAAATGCAGTATTCAGTAGCCTTCCAACTTAAGGCAAAATGTGGCACAAGGCTTTTTTAATGTCGGTCCTCCGGGCTATATAGCTAATTTTCCTAGTCGTGACTCTACCCTTCGGCGGAACCACGACTGGGGTAATACTCTCCAGCCGAAGGTAGAGAGCTCGATAGTACGCAAGGCAGTTACTGGGCGCAACGGTATTTCCCCACCTTCCCACGTAAGGCGAGATGGGACACAAGGTCTTTTTAATGTGGGTCTTCCGGGCGATATAGCCAGGCCAAAAATATCTGTCTATCATTGCCCAGTCGTGATTCTATCCTTCGGCGGAACCACGACTGGGTTAGTGCTCTCTGCTCGAAAGCAGAGAGCGCTCTCCGCCCGAAGGCAGAGAGCTGACAGTGTCAATAGTAGCAGAGGCAAATGCTAACTGCAGCTATTACAGGGCGCAACTGCCCTCTGGAAGTCACGCAGGTGATTTATAAATAGCAAGAGGACGAGTCCATTTCTCGTAGAAGGGTACCATAACACCCTACTTGGATTTGGCATACTGGGCTACTTTTTTAATGATTACCTTGCATTTACTTTTCTAGCAGTTTATATGTACTTTCTATAACTACTTCCTGCAGGAGGCCTTGTAGTTTAATTTTTGTGTCTGCTATCAGCACTGTATCATCTGTGTGCCTTATATTGTTCCGATTGTGGCTACCAATGACGAATCCTGGCAGGACTTCTAGATCTCTCGGAATCAATTGTTCACTTTTGTTTATTTCCACATTAAATTAGCATCCTAGATAGATAGATAGATAGATAGATAGATAGAAATAGAAACAGATTAGATAGATAGATAGATAGATAGATAGATAGATAGAAACAGACTTAGATAGATAGATAGATAGATAGATAGATAGATAGATAGATAGATAGATAGATAGATAGAAACCGACTAGATAGATAGATAGATAGATAGATAGATAGATAGATAGATAGATAGATATGAACAGACTGAGATAGATAGATAGATAGATAGATAGATAGATAGATAGATAGATAGATAGATAGATAGATAGACTTATTTCTTAGCATCCTCCATAATTTACCGAGCCTTTTTTTCGTTAAACTGATGACTATTTATGACTGTCTCTTAAATATTAAACCTTTTTAATATTGTTTATAAATTCTTGTTGCAAAATAAAATCATTGCATTTGCCTTAATAAAGTTCATCAGCCGACGAAATTTGTCGGCTAAGGTAAGTTTCCCTTTTGTCTTCAGATTATAGATATATTTTTAGATACTAGAATTTTATTTTGCAACATGCATCAGCGTGTTGATATACTCACCGTATTTAGTATTGTTGATTAAATTATTTTTAAAATAGTAGGAATATTTTGTATGTTGAAAAATAAATCTCAAAATTTTCCATCGAAAATTAATAAAAATTTACAGTAAAATACCCTAGTAAAATCAATCTTACTTTGTACACCCTTACCGGTTTGCATTTCTACCCAAAATCTATGCTCCTGGGCATGACAGTAAACTGAATCTGGCATCAAGGCCTCTGATTGGGAGCTTTTGCGGAGCTTGAAATCACCTCTTAATTGCTATTGTTCCCAGGTTCACCCTGACCCGGAGTAGTAGCACCTGTTAGGGTCCCAGCTATGGGCAAATAGTTAGCCTCCAAACTAGAGTCAGAACACCGTGAAAGTGTAAAAATACACTTTTATAAAGAATATATACAAAAAATAGTCTTTTATGGAAAATATAAATTTTTTAAGAAATTTTTTTTTACCATAACACATTTCCGAAGGAAAAATATTTCCAACAATACATTTTTGAAGACAAATTTATTGCCGTAACATTTTTGAATGAAAAATTATTCCCAGCAAAACATTTTTGAATACAAAGCTAGAAGACATTTTCAGTTTTCTAGAATAAAAAAGAATAAAAAATAAAAAATGTTCCTTAAAATCTTACCAATTCAACCTTCTCACTATAACCGGACATTTAAAAAAATACCTTAAAACCCTACCTTTTTCACATTAAATAACCCACAGAGGTTGATATGCTGTTAGAAAACTCAAACTCAAACTCAAAATTTGGTTTGATTAATCAATGTATGGCTAATTTATAGAATTTTACTAATGGACAGACGGAATAACGAAAGTCACACAATTTTATATATAGATAAAATTTTGCACATATTTGATAGAATAAGTAAAGAACGGGTAGGAAAACTGTCTTTAAGCTAACATGTTTCACTTTATTAACTTTATAAGAAGATTTGTTTTTAAGACGAATTTAATATTTAACAAACAAAAACAAAGAAACGGTATATTGGAATGTTGATTGGGGCTTGATTCCTTATATATAACTACAAATAAACGAGGACAAATTAATAATTGTGTTTTAAAAAAACAGAGTGACAGTATATTGGAATGTTGATTAGGGTTACTTTTCATATCATTGAAAATAAACGTGTACAAAATATTCAATTTAATTAAAACAACAACAAAGAGACACTATTTTGGAATGTTAATTGGGACTTGATTCCATATATGATGAAAAATAAACGTGTACAAATTATTATTTTTTTTAAAAAAGCAATAAAAAGACAGATATTGGAATGCTGATTTGGCTTGATTCCGTATATAAGACTACAAAACGTGTAAAAACTATGTTTTTAAAATAGCAATAAAGAGACACTATTTTGGAATGTGAATTGGGACTTGATTCCATATATATGACTAAAAATAAATGTGTACAAATTATTATTTTAAAAAAAAAAGCAATAAAAAGACAGATATTGGAATGCTGATTTGGCTTGATTCCGTATATAAGACTACAAAACGTGTAAAAACTATGTTTTTAAAATAGCAATAAAGAGACACTATTTTGGAATGTTAATTGGGACTTGATTCCATATATGATGAAAAATAAACGTGTACAAATTATTATTTTTAAAAAAAAGCAATAAAAAGACAGATATTGGAATGCTGATTTGGCTTGATTCCGTATATAAGACTACAAAACGTGTAAAAACTGTGTTTTTAAAATAGCAATAAAGAGACACTATTTTGGAATGTTAATTGGGACTTGATTCCATATATGATGAAAAATAAACGTGTACAAATTATTTTTAAAAAAAAGCAATAAAAAGACAGATATTGAAATGCTGATTTGGCTTGATTCCGTATATAAGACTACAAAACGTGTAAAAACTATGTTTTTAAAATAGCAATAAAGAGACACTATTTTGGAATGTTAATTGGGACTTGATTCCATATATATGACTAAAAATAAATGTGTACAAATTATTACAGTAAGATGTGAGCATGCCGTCAAGGTGAGCGTGCCGTCAAGATGAGCATGCCGTCAAGGTGAGCATGCCGTCAAGGTGAGCGTGCCGTCAAGGTGAGCATGCCGTCAAGGTGAGCGTGCTGTCAAGGTGAGCATGCCGTCAAGGTGAGCATGCCGTCAAGGTGAGCGTGCCGTCAAGGTGAGCATGCCGTCAAGGTGAGCCTGTGTTATTCGTCAGCTTTTGTGCATCGTTGGTGGCCAATTTCGGTCCCGCCGACATAACTGGTGTTTTACTAATCATTGTATTCGTTGAATGTCTCAACATAGAATCTATACTTCAATCCTAAAAATATTCCCAATAAATATGATTAATTGTTTGACTCGAACGTAAAATATCACTATTCTGACGGAGTGGATTCTATAATAGCCTTGGTTGGCAACCAGTCTACTGCAGAAAAAATGGCAACCTACTGCGGAAAAAATCTTTTCTCTTGCCATTCATAGATCGAAAGAGACATGCTCGCATATGTGTGTATCACGTATGGCATTTAACCGACTACTATGGATAAGAAAATTGAATAGCAGGACAGATTATGGTCTATAGCCTTTGTTGACAACGAGTCTATACACCATCATCAGGCAGTAAATATTGCCTAAGGATGGTGTATGGTGTAAAAATATACTGTAAATAAACAAGCCGGTAGAAATAAATATATAATACTGTTTTTTTTTTTATAAACAGAATATCTACTTAAATACGAGTATCGATCAAAAATAATGTTGAAACAAATCATTTCGAATTCTCCGCTGTTTATAACCATTTTCGTTAATCTTCGTTAATTTCCGTAACATGATGATTATCGTAAATAATCATTCCAGTAGAAATAAATATATAATACTGTTTGATTATAAACAGAATATCTACTTAAATACGAGTATCGATCAAAAATAATGTTGAAACAAATCATTTCAAATTGTCGGTTGTTTATAACCAGTTTCGTTAATCTTCGTTTATTTCCGTAACATGATGATTATCGTAAATAATCAGGCCAGTAGAAATAAATATATAATACTGTTTGATTATAAACAGAATATCTACTTAAATACGAGTATCGATCAAAAATAATGTTGAAACAAATCATTTCAAATTGTCGGTTGTTTATAACCAGTTTCGTTAATCTTCGTTTATTTCCGTAACATGATGATTATCGTAAATAATCAGGCCGTTAGAAATAAATATATAATACTGTTTGATTATAAACAGAATATCTACTTAAATACGAGTATCTATCAAAAATAATATTCAAACAAATCATTTCAAATTGTCAGTATGTTTATAACCATTTCGTTAATCTTCGTTAATTTCCGTAACATATATATATATATATATATATATATATAGATAGATAGATAGATAGATAGATAGATAGATAGATAGATAGATAGATAATATTTTTATTTGGAACTTATGGCTAACATTAAGCACTGGTGGAAAATGGAAATGTATTTTTTGGCGAGGAAAATTACAGGTGCCATCAGAAAAACTTTAATGAAACAAAAAAATATGCAAGATAAGAATTTGTACGGAGAATGAGTCAGGCACGACAATTTACAAGAAGCATATCAGGGATCATCAGCTACTAAAATCGCACGACAAAAAGCAATGTCGCTACTTCAGTTTTAGTATTTGAACCAACAAGAATCGGCGGACCTCAAGAAGACTACCACCACCTTTAAATTTGTTTGTTTTTTTTTGTTTTTTTTTTACCTTTTTCAGCGCAGTCTTACACAAAGTTTCCAATTATCAAAAAAAATTTGAAAAAATTTCAATAACGTTAGGTGGGGCTCACTTTCTTACACAATCGATCCTCCATTTTGAAACCACTCGCGTTGGGGTCGTTTTTTTTTTTTGTTTTTTTCTGGACGAGTTGTTGCTCTTGTTTTTGTCTTTTTCAAGTTTTCTCCAATACTTACGATGCCATCTTTCTCGGAAACTCCAAGAATGGCTTTATTCAAAAATTTCGCAAAGAATTCAGTAGTTGAATATGCGCAAGCAAAAAAATTAATTGCACAAGATCGATTTACGATAAGGTTGTATAAAAAAACTCAGCACTCACCAAAAATTGTTTAAATGTTGAAATTTTTACATTTTTTTTTTGTCAGTCGGAAAGTTTAGGGTTTAATCGATAAGATTGCATTGAAAAAAAAAATGATAATCAAAAAATTTACATGTTGTGATGTCATACCGGCGAGTGGTTCCAAAATGAAGGATCGATTTATTATAACGTTGTATGAAAAAATGAGCACCTCCTAAAATTGTTTAAATATTGAAATTTTTCCAAATTATTTTTGTCAATCGGAAAGTTTAGGGTGTAATTTATAAGATTGCACTGAAAAAAGTAAAAAAAAAAAAATGAAAAACAACCTTGGTCCTGGAGCTCAGACTCTTTGGACGTTGGCACGTTACTTAGATCACTGGTGCCTCCTAAATACGAATTTGCACGAGATACTAGATTAGCAACTAGATCCCACCCTTTTACAGTGAAACCGATAAAATGCAGCCGTAACTTCTACTCCAAAAGTTTCTTTCCTTGCACTTCCCGACTGTGGAATTTCTCTTCCAAACGATTGCTTCCCCGACGGCTACAATCTCCAGGAGTTTAAATGTAAGGTCAATAGACACCTCCTAACACACTAACCTGCTCCCATTCTATCAAACACTCTTCCCATCTGCCCAAACCTCATCCTCGCTATCCTTACTCATCTGTCACCTTCCTCCTGACATTCCCTATGTCTAACCACTCCTTCTCTTTACCTTCCCCTATGTAGCCCCATGCGCAATAGTGGCAGTGGAATGCCTTGCTTGGGGTGAGATGATTAAAAAAAAAACAAAAAAAAAACGAAAGACTAAAAGGCAATAGTTGTTTCCAGTTAAAGCGAAACCGTAGACAGAAAGAAAAATGAATGGATGTAAGTCAAATTTTGATTTCCTGGTATCGATATCAAATAAGTTTTTTTGTCGTAAACTGAATTTTGAAGGCTAAATGAATCCTCTGAGTAAATGGTATCATGGCTGAGACTAAGAACTACAATTATACCTACTTAGAGCCAAACCCGAAGCAAAAACTAAAATGAAAGGGCTGAAAAAAAATACAGACATACAGTCAGATAAAAAGACACACACACAAACATCTTGCCTTATATATATATATATATATATATATATATATATATTATCGATTTTCTACACTATTGTAAGAACTGCAACCTTGAAACGTCTGATTATCATTTCTTATGCCTTTGTCTATGAGTGTATCAAATTTGATTAAAATCGGACCACTCTTTCTATAACCCGATCTTTTCGATTATCGATTTTCGATATTTATCGGCGGTACCTCAACTCAAAACCAAGCTACGAACACTCGCAGACGCTTATAGTATAACTGTGTAAATTTTCAAGAAAATCGGTTCAGCCGTTTCGGAGTCTATACGTAACGGACACACACACATACACACACAGACAAAGATCCATTTAATATATAAGTTTAGATCTCGTCTCATCAAGGTACGGTGAAAATGGATGTAACATCGCTGATTCCATCTTTTCCACATATAGACGTAACACTGTTTCTGTATCCACCTTCATATTAACGTATATATGAACATAGACATATCCATAGTCATGTATGTTTCTATGTAATTTAAATCAAGCTCCTTCGTCATAAACTACGGTGAAAATGGCTATAACGTCGACGAGCCTTTGCACAATGTCCAGATAAACCTTCATATTAACGCATATATGCACATAGACATTTCCAAGATCATGTATGTTGTATTTAATTGAAATCACGCTGCTTTAAGTCATAGGCTCCAGTGAAAATGGCTATAACCCCACCGAGTCTTTGCACAATGTCCAGATAAACCTTCATATTAACGCATATATGCACATAGACATTTCCAAGATAATGTATGGTTCTATTTAATTGAAATCACGCTGCTTTAAGTCATAGGCTCCAGTGAAAATGGCTATAACACCGCCGAGCCTTTGCACAATGTCCGGATAAACCTTCATATTAACGCATATATGCACATAGACATTTCCAAGATCATGTATGGTTCTATTTAATTGAAATCACGCTGCTTCAAGTTATAGGCTCTGGTGAAAATGGCTATATCCCCGCTGGGCCTTTACACAGTATACGGATAAATCTTCATATTAACGCATACATGAAAATAGACATTTGCATGATCATGCATGGTTCTATTTAATTTAAATCACGCTTCTTCAATTCATAGGCAACGGTTAAAATGGCTATAACGTCGCCGAGCCGTTACACAATGTCTGCATAAACCTTCATATTAACGCATATATAAACTCTTATGTTCCCAGAGAGTGAAAATGTGGTTTTGTAGAGAAAAATAAAAGAATGAAACGAAAAGATTACTTTTAACAAAACTTTATTAATTTAATTACAAGTCGGATGGTGATTGAAGATGCTGGAAATGTGGAACATGGAATACTGTTTCGCTCACTTCGTGTCATGTCTGAAAACTTCTTATAGCCACAATGTCCTGCTTCTTAACAGAGGATGAGACTAAAACCTGTATTTTTCAACTCCCGGTAAAAGGGGTATAACTAATTGTTGCGGGATTTCCCCTTTTTCTATGATAATGGACTCACCTTGAGTATACATATACTCCTGTCATAGAGAGATCTGTGATGAGTACCGGATTAAATCCGTAAGTTACCGAGCGATACCGAAGTTTCACAGAGAATACCGCGTCCGTAGTCATAGAAGCTCTGAACTCCACTCAGTCAGAATAGTATTACACAGCACCCGTCAGTTCTGACGTGAACATACCAATTCTAAATTCACTTCAACGACTTTATATATATATATATATATATATATATATATATATATATATATATATATATATATATATTCCTAACTAATCGCATTCCTGGATTACTAACCTGCGTTCAAGTTTGTATCTTTACATTTAATATAACTTATTTTTGTATCTCAGTTATCTGGTTTCTTGTTCATTATTTTGCACCCTTCAAATATGTTATCCGCTGCTTTCCTCTGTCCTTTTTTCCCTCTATCTGGCCTCTAAGTATCAGGTTCTCCAGGCCCTCCCTCCTCATTGCATGTCCCAGGAACTTCAGTTGTCTCTTCCTGATGATCAATATTAATTTCCTTTTCGTATCGATTCTTTCCAACACCTCGTCTTTGCTCACACCCACGATATCTCCAGCATCCTCCTGCAGAACCACATTTCAGCTGATTCAAGTTTTTCCTTCATCTTTGATGATATTGACCAGCATTCACTGCCATATTGAAGAACTGACATCACATAGCAATCCAGTACTCTCTTCTTTGTTTCTAGTGAAATTGTCCTGTTTCTTAACCCTCTAGGGCCATTCGTATCATATTTGATACAGTATGAAAACAAGCCTTGAAAGAAATATTTTCCTGAAAATTTTTTTAAGAGAAATATTTTATAAATTTCAAATGAAAGCAGTACTGACTGCTCAGTCAATGAATACCAAATGTTTCCTTATAGGGAAATACTGTATCAAATATGATACGAATGGCCCTAGAGGGTTAAGAGAAATATTTTATAAATTTCAAATGAAAGCAGTACTGACTGCTCAGTCAATGAATACCAAATGTTTCTTTATAGGGAGATACCAAATGTTTCCTTATAGGGAAATACTGTATCAAATATGATACGAATGGCCCTAGAGGGTTAAGTAGTAATTAGTGGTGGATCTGTTTATTACTTCATAACAATATAGAACTGATCCCCCACTTTATGACAAGTAGAAGCCTTAATCATATTATATTATTAACCCACTAGGGCCATTCGTATCATATTTGATACAGTATGAAATCAAGCCTTGAAAGAAATATTTTCCTGAAAAATTTTTTAAGAGAAATATTTTATAAATTTCAAATGAAAGCAGTACTGACTGCTCAGTCAATGAATACCAAATGTTTCCTTATAGGGAAATACCAGATGTTTCCTTATAGGGAAATACTGTATCAAATATGATACGAATGGCCCTAGAGGGTTAATACTTAGCTCAACTTCTGGAATGCTTCCTTGTGCTTTTGGATCTCAGGAATATCAATGTATAGAAACTGCTGTTACCACAATGTGAGGGATTAGTTTATATTTGATTGCAATATTGTGTCTAGTTAAATTTTCCTGTGTCTTAATACTTTACTCAGCTTCTGGGACGCGTCCTTCGCAATGTCAATTCACCTTTGGATCTCTGTGTCGCACTTTCTGTTTTTAGTTAGAGCACTTCCCAGATAGCCCAAAATGCCAAATAGAGGTGGGTGATGTCGTTTTAAGTACTCACTCAGATAGATCTAATTGGAATAGATAGATCTATCTATTGCCCGGTTCACACTCCACCCACATCTATTGAACAGGTTAAGAGGCTCATCCATTGTTCCCTGTTTAGGATGTGGTTTCCGGCTTTCTCTTTCCCAATCTTCTCACTTTGTTTTTTTTTTCAATTGGAGTAGATAGATCTATCTATCGCCCGGTTCACACTCCACCCACGTCTATTGAACAGGTTAAGAGGCTCATCCATTGTTCCCTGTTTAGGATGTGGTTGCCGGCTTTCTCTTTTCCAATCTTCTCACTATTACGTAGCCCCCTGCACATCAGCGTTACCGCCTTGCTCGGGGTGATACGATTAAAAAATTCATATTGCGCACGCTTAGAATCAACTTGAAGGTGTCTCCTCCTAGTGCGATTGCTCTTTATCCTGTGTCTGAGAGGTCTTTTATCCTGATTTCGATTTTCCCGAATGGGAGGTGAAGGAGACGGCAATTCAAAAGTATCCATCAGTTAATCAAATGAAATAGTTGGACTGTTGCTATCTATGAGATTTTTTTTTTTAATCACATCACCCCAAGCAAGGCGAAAACGCTACTGATGTGCAGAGGGCTACGTAAGAGTGAAAAGACTGGAAAAGAGAAAAACCGGAAACCACAACCTAAACAGGAAACAATGGATGAGCCTGTTAACCTGTTCAATAGACGTGGGTGGAGTGTGAACCCGGCGATAGTTTAGTCTATCTACTCCAATTGAAAAACAAAAAAACAAAGTGATATAACCGGGATGTATTTGATTTTTCTGCAGTGCCTATAAGTTTTTATTAAAATCATTTCACCCCAATCAATGTAGGTTTACTGCCACTGGAACTTAGGGAGTTACATAAGAGTAGAGTGATGAGAAAAAGGAACACGTTAAAGGGTGTGTCGGAGAATGGGTAAGAGAAGGATGAGAATACTGGTGTGAGGAGAGTTGCATGAGAGTAGTCTGTCTGTTTAGAGTGATACTGTGCAAATGCTACAGGTGTGATTACTTACATTTCTTCCAGAGGCTTTAATTCCTTGTCTACCTGTGGCGAAACAGCAAATGACACTGGTCCTTAGGGTTGCAAGACAGGTTTAATGGATACTTGGAGCGAGAATGTAGTTTCCGCCTGAGTACAGCATCCCCAGGTCACCGGTGAAAACAGCAGAAGATTTACTGATTGCCTGTTTGGTCAGCTTAGTAATGTTCAGCTAAGTGCCATACGTGATACACGCTTTGGGCGATCATGTCTCGAAAGAGACATGACTGACTGGGCAGAAGATTAGCCCGCAGTAGGTTGCCATTGCTTTCTGCGGTAGAATGGTCACCAGCCAAGGCTATAGAATCCAATCTGTCCTGTTATTTGACTCATAACTGGAGGGAGAAGAGATGTATTATGTTATGAAATAGTAATTAGTGGGAGATCAGTTTATTAATTCATAACAACAGAAGCCTTAACTATGATTCCAACTATTTTATTCAGTCAATCAGTTAAGTGCCATACGTGATACACACTTGGGCGATCATGTCTCGAAAGAGACATGACTGACTGGGCAGCAGATTATCTCGCAGTAGATTCAAGTTGTTCTTTCATCTTTGATGATATTGTCCAACATTCACTGCCATATTGAAGAACCGACATCACATAGCAATCCAGTACTCTCTTCTTTGTTTCTAGCGAATTTGTCCTGTTTCTTAATATTTCACTCAACTTCTGGAATGCATCCTTGTGCTTTTGGATTTCAGGAATATCAGTGTATAGAAACTGCTGTGGTCACAAAGTGAGGGGTCAGTTTATGTATTGATTTTAATATGGAACTGATCCCCCACTTTATATCCAACATTCTTCTGTAGAACCACATTTCAGCTGCTTTAAATTTTTCCTTCATCTTTGATGATATCGTCCACGATTCACTGCCATATTGAAGAACTGACATCACATAGCAATCCAGTACTTTCCTTCTTGTTTCAAGTGAAAGTTTCCTGTCTCTTAATACTTTACTCAACTTCTGGGACGCTTTCGAATATCAGTGTCGCACTTTCCGTCTTATGTTAGAACACTTCCTAAGTATTTAAATTTCTGTACCTGCTTGATTTTAGAGTCCCTCACCTGTAATTGGCATTTTGGGCTTCTCTTTTGCTGATGACCATGCATTCGGTTTTCTTGCAGTTTATTTGTAGTCCATTCTTGTCACTATCTTCAGCTACCTTCTGTAGGAGGTCTTGTAGTTTTCTTTCTGTGTCTACTATCATCACTGTATCAGCTGCATACCTAAAAAAACAAAGGCCACGAGGAAAATAGATATAACGTCGCGGATTGGACATTTTGCATTTATAGCCGTTACACAATTTCCATATCCGCTTTCATATTTACGCACACATGAAAAAAAAAAGATATATACTACATTAACGGTCTCCCCGGTGTTATCCGATCCCAAGTAGGCATGTACGCCGAAGACACGTTTACTCTCGCCTCGATCAAAAATCTACTGAGGCTGACAAAGCGAACTTTGCTGCCGAGTTTGAGAAGGACAACCAATCCTTGGTGGACGGGGGTAAGAAATTGCACATAAAATTTTAATGCTTCCATAACGAAGCTGCTATGTATTAACCACCATAGACAATCGCTCCTACCCACCCCCATTAGCATGGCACGGGATAGCCTCCATGAGAATAAAACACTACGCCTCCTTGGCCTCACACTCTCAGTGCACCTCAAGTGGAATGATTATATAGAATTCATTGCTAAATCTGCTGCTAAGAAGTTCGGTCAACTGTGCAGAGCCAGGGTGTCTTCCCGTCTGAGTCCATCTTGCACATATATAAATCTACCATCCGCTCGTGTATTGAATACTGCTGCCACATCTGGTCGAGTACCCCTGCTATTCACCTCGGGGTTCTTGACAAAATCCAACGGAGAATCTGTAATGTGATCGCTACCAACTTGGCAGCTCGGCTGCAGTCGCTCTCTCACCGGCGTGACGTGGCTTCCCTGTGCCTCTTCTATAAATACTTTCACGGCTTCTGCTCCAATGAACTTAGATCACTGGTGCCACCTAGGTATAAATTTACACGAGATACGAGATTAACAACTAGGTCCCACCCTTTTACAGTGAAACAGATAAAATGTAACCGCAATTTCTACTCTAACAGCTTCTTTTCATGCATTTCCCGCCTATGGAATTCCTTTCCATATACTTGCTTCCCCGACAGCTACAATCTCCAGGAATTTAAATGTAAGGTCAATAGACATCTTCTATCACACTAACTCGCATCCATTTTCACAAGCTCTTTTTTCATCTACTCCACCCCCCATCCTCGGTATCCTCATTCATCTATTACCCTCCTCCTGACATTTCCTATAACTAACCCCTCTTTCTCATCACTTTCCCCTATGTAACCCCCTGCGCAAAAGTGGCAGTAGAATGCCTTGTTTGGAGTGAGATGATTAAAAAAAGATATATGCACAGTTATCTTAAACCGATTCCAACTTTTGCAAATATGGCCGTTACACAATATGCATATCCACCCTCAAATTAACGCATTTGGCAATAAACAATTTCGCTATAAACAAAGAGAAGACTGGATGCTATGTGTTGTCAGTTCTTCAATATGGCAGTGAATTACCCAGTTAAGCTAACGAAGTAGTATAAGTGCTATACTTTTGGAAACCCTCAAATGTGTATATAAGGAATAATTCTTTGTTTGGTCAATGAAAGAGTAAAAGTTTCTATTTAATTTTTTAGTTCCATGAGGTTCTCTTTCAGGTCTTAGTGTGTCGGCAACTTTTAGTAGTGTTAGGGCGCCGCTCCTATTTGACTACAAATGGACTGTTCCCATTGCTATATATAGCAATGGTGGATTGCTCTACAGGGGAGTCGTAGAGAGTCACTTGAGAGTCTCTAATGAGTTACTGAAGAGTCTGTGCGAGTCAGTGAAGAGTTAGTCACACTTCCGGTGGCGTACCGGAAGTAATCACGTATACACACGTCTTACGACGGATTGGACTCTTGTATCTTTCTATTGTAAATATTACTAATCACTTCTGTACATACTAACCGTCTTTTCCGCGGAATACAACTTATATTCTGATTCTGTTGTTGAGTTATTCATTTATACTTGGCGACATAACAAGTAGAGATTCTTTCGGCTGGATATACAAATCTTTGAATCAAAGCCGGAGTTGATAATGTCAGCAAATCCTTTTAACAACAAATTACTCACTTCCCAAAAGCTATTTTTATAGGGGATAACACCTAATTTGCATATTTCTAGAATCATTTTGAATTCTCTAGGTTTTACTCGAACATTCTAGTATCTTCCAAACGTTCTATTTCTCTACTTAACAACTACTTCATGAATTAAAACGTTTCGTAATAACAAGTATGACACAATAGTATCCCTTAGTATAATTTTTAACCTTTTTTTAGACATTATTAATATTATTTTTTATATATAAATACATCCTCGTGACATGATCTCTCGCTCAAATGCACCCCATGAATAATCAAGGTAGTTGAAATCTGAGAAGTTGGGTGGCCAGATGCAAGGGATGAAGCGGTCACAGAAATTGTCTGAGACGCATGGTTGTGTTCACCTGCTTGAGTGGCATGACGCACTGTCCCCAGATTGACACCCAGACGCTCGGATACGTATTAGACCTTCAGGGGCGAATGCCAACCAGTAAAGCTTGTTTTTTTCGAAGGCCAATTGGCCTGGCGAAGGAAGCATTCCAGAAGTTGAGTTAAGTATTAAGAAACCGGACAATTTCGCTAGAAACAAAGAAGAGAGTATTGGATTGCTATGTGCTGTCCGTTCTTCAATATGGCAGTGAATGCTGGACAATATCATCAAAGATGAAGGAAAAACTTGAAGCAACTGAAATGTGGTTCTATAGAAGGATACTACGAATATC
Organism: Ascarosepion bandense; assembly: GCA_037127315.1. Classification (NCBI taxonomy): domain Eukaryota; kingdom Metazoa; phylum Mollusca; class Cephalopoda; order Sepiida; family Sepiidae; genus Ascarosepion; species Ascarosepion bandense. Next base: position 810,623 of record JBBBDQ010000855.1, read on the forward strand.
ATGGATCGAGCATGTGAGCAATGATGAGGTCTTAGAAATGATGGAAACAAAAAGAAAATTAATACTGAGCATCAGGAAGAGACAGCTGAAGTTCCTGGGACATGCAATGAAAAAGGAGGGCTTGGAGAACCTGATACAAACAGGTCAGATAGAGGGAAAAAGAGAGAGGGGGAAACAACGGATAACACATTTGAAGGACCTGATCAGGTGGATGACGGAACGAGAATATATATGCCAACTGTTTATGAGAAATTATAACGTGGGTATAAAATGGGGGATCAATTCTAATTATAATAAATATATAAACTGCTCCCTCATTTTTTGGCCACGCTGTTACTAACAGGTCAGATAGAGGGAAAAAGAGACAGGGGAAAGCAACGGATAACATATTTGAAGGACCTGATCAGGTGGATGACGGAACGAGAATATATATGCCAACTGTTTATGAGAAATTATAACGTGGATATAAAATGGGGGATCAATTCTAATTATAATAAATGTATAAACTGATCCCTCGTTTTTTGGCCACGCTGTTACTAACAGGCCAGATAGAAGGAAAAAGAGACAGGGGAAAGCAACGGATAACATATTTGAAGGACCTAATCAGGTGGATGACGGAACGAGAATATATATGCCAACTCTTTATGAGAAATTATAACGTGGGTATAAAATGGGGGATCAATTCTAATTAAAATCAATATATAAACTGATCCCTCATTTTTTGGCCACGCTGTTACTAACAGGCCAGATAGAGGGGAAAAGAGACAGGGGAAAGCAACGGATAACATATTTGAAGAACCTAATCAGGTGGATGACGGAATAATGGTTTCATGGTGTAACAGGAGAAGGTGCGCTCAGAGCCACCAAGGATAGGGAATCATAGAAAGCTATGATCGCCTACGTCCTGAAGGGACAGTGCACATAGAAGAAGAAGCTCAACGGTACTCTGCAGTAGACAAAAACAAACAGCGAGCATGCGCAAAATTAATAATAAAATAATTGCGATAATTTAACAAACGCATTCTGTAAATATAACAATATTCATAAGCGTCGCATGATAGAGGTAGATATATAAACACCCACCCTACAAGTAGAAGAGTTGTCTCTATTATCAGAGATCGCATATGATGATATAATGTCCAAATTTTGAATGCAAATCGTGGAAAAAGATAATATTAGAAACAAATAACTAGAATATAAAAATAACAATATTCATAAGCGTCGCATGATAGGGGTAGACATATAAGCACCCACCCTACTACTAGAATTGCTGTCTGTATTATCAGAGATCGCATGTAATGATATAAGGTCCAAGTTTTGAATATAAATATTTTTTGAATATAAATATTTTTGAATATAAAAAGATAATATTATAAACAAATAGCTACTATATAAAAATAGCAATATTCATAAGTTTCACATGATAAAAGCACCCACCCTACTGAAAAAAGTGTTGTCTCTATCATCAGAGATTGTGCATGATAAAATAATGTCAATGTTGTAAATAAAAATCGTGAGAAAATATAACATTTGAAATAAATAGCTACTATATAAAAATAAGCAATATTCAGAGGCGTCACATGATAGAGGTAGATATATAAGCACCCACCCTACAGAAAACGGGGTTGTCTCTACCATCAAAGATTGTACATGATAAAATAAGTTCTATGTTTTAAATAAAAATCGTATGACAATATAACATTTGAAATAGATGGCTTTTATATAAAAATGACAATATACATAAGCGTCTCATGATAAAGGTAAATATATAAGCACCCAAACTTTTAGTAGAAGGGCTGTCACTATTATCAGAGATCGCACATGATGATATTAGGTCCAAGTTTTGAGTATAAATCATAGAAAAGAATAATATTAGAAAAAATAGCTAGAATATAAAAATGACAGTATTCATAAGCTTCACATGATAGAGGTAGATATATAAGCTCCCACCCTACAGAAAAAAGTGTCGTCTCAATCATCAGAGATTGTACATGATAAAATAATGTCTATGATTTAAATTAAAATCGTAAGAACATATAACATAATAAATAAATAGCTACTGTATAAAATAAACAATGTTCATAGGCGTCACATGATATAAGGTTCAAATTTTGAATATAAATTTTGGAAAAAGATAATATTAAAAACGAATAACTACAATATAAAAATGACAGTATTCACAAGCTTCACATGATAGAGGTAGATATATAAGCACCCACCCTACAGAAAAAAGGGTTGTCTCTATCATCAGAGATCGTATATGATAAAATAATGTCAATGTTGTAAATAAAAATCGTGAGAAAATATAACATTTGAAATAAATAGCTACTATATAAAAATAAACAATATTCAGAGGCGTCACATGATAGAGGTAGATATATAAGCACCCACCCTACAGAAAAAAGGGTTGTCTCTATCATCAGAGATCGTCCATGATAATATGCAGTCATACAGTCAACGATTCGAATATTAATTGTGAGAAAAGATAAAGTAAATAAAAAGAACTTGTCGAAAAAATACCCAAGGCAGAAAATTGAAACAAAAACGTAAATCCGGAGACAGAAAAAATAAGAGACAGAAAATTGAAAGAACGAATGAATAAATGAATGAATGAATAAATGAATGAAAAGAAAACAAGAAATAAAAGAATCGAGAATGAAATGGAATAAATATTTTTATCTGTCAAAAACATCTTATAATTTTTAGGTGATCAAAAGCATGTGCTCTTAAAAATGAGTGAGTCATTGAAAGAAAGACATTAAAAAGGTAACGAACGACTGAAGTTGAGGTCGGGTATTTTTTCTGTCTTATTTGCGTTTTTGTGATTCAAGTCTATTAGCCATGGCCGGCGACCGCATGGTTGAGTGAAGAGGACATTTTTTTTACTTTTTCTTCTTCTCTAGCCTAATTTTTTTTTAGAAAAATCTGGGCAAGGCTGAACTCCCCGTGACAACAAACAAACAAACTATAATAAAAGGATAAAGAGAAAAAGAAAAAAAAGTAAAGAAACGGAAAATTGAAAGGGAATAAAAAGAAAGAAAGAAAGAAAGAAAGAAAGAAAGACTGGAGAAATTCAGAAAGGAGTGAAAGAAAGAGAAAAGGAATATGTAAAAGAAAGAAAGGAAAACGATCAATAAAATTTTATGAAAGAAAGAAAAAGTCAGGGACGGAAAGGAAACGAAAGAAAGAAAATAAGACACAAAAACAGAAAGTATTAAAAATGCTTGTAAAGCAAAAAAGAAAAAGAAAGAAAGAGGAAAAAAAGAAAAAAGAAAAAGTGAGAAGAAGAAATAATTAAAATGCATAATAAAGAAAATGAATAAAACAAAAGAAAGAAAGAAAGAAAGAAAGAAAGAAAAAGAAAAAAGGAAGAGGAAAAAAGAAAGAAAAAATGCAGAATTAAAGTGAATATGAAGAGAATGGATTAAACAAAAGTAAGCAAGAAAGAAAAAATGAAAAAAAGAAAGAAAGAGAAAAGAAAAAAAGAGAGAAAAAGAAGAAAAAATTTAAATGCATTATAAAGAAACTGAATAAAACAAAAGAAAGAAAGAAAGAAAGAAAGAAAGAAAGAAAGAAGAAAAAGAAGGAAGAATTAAAGCGAATATGAAGAGAATGGATTAAACAAAAGAAAGAAAGAAAGAAAGAAAGAGAAAAGAAGAAAGAAGGAGAGAAAAAGAAGAAATAATTAAAATGCATTATAAAAAAACTGAATAAAACAAAAGAAAGAAAGAAAGAGAAAACAAAGAAAGAAAGAAAGAAGTTTAGATGAAACCAAAGAAAGAAAGAAAGAAAGAAAGAAAGAGGAAAAAAGAAAGAAAAAAGAAGGCAGAATTAAAGTGAATATGAAAAGAATGGATTAAACAAAAGAAAGAAAGAAAGAAAGAAAGAAAGAAAGAAGAATTAAAGCGAATATGAAGAGAATGGATAAAACAAAAGAAAGAAAGAAAGAAAGAAAGAAAGAAAGAAAGAAGTTTAGATGAAACAAATAATGGAGAATAGGAAAGTAGAAAGAAAGAAAAAAATGAAAGAAAGAAAGAAGAAACCAAAGAAAGAAAGAAAGAAAGAAAGAAAGAAAGAAAGAATAAGAGAGTAGAAAGAAACAAACAAATTAAAGACGAAAATGAAATGAATGAGACAATCAAATAAAACAATGAAATACAGAAAATGAATTAAAACTGAATCAGCCCAAAAGAAAGAAGGAAAAAAGAAAGAAAGAAAATATAAAACAATTGGACAGAAAAAATTAACAAGAAAATACACTATTTTTATAAAGACTGTTGTATATATATATATATATATATATATATAACGATCGACATCATTATCCGTGATGTATACATACTACTTTCCGCCAATGAATATTAAACCCACTATTTAAAAAAATATATTATTAGCATGCACCACTCAAGTAAACTTTCCTAACCCCCTAGGTAATATTTATACTAAAATAGATGGTATTGCGATGGGATCTTCTTCAGGTACCCTCTTTTCTGATTTTTGTAGTGCACATTTAAAAAAATAAAATTCTTAATGAGACAAATAAACCCACTATATAAGTAAGATACAAAGATAACATTCTCATTTTATTAAAAATATTGATCAAATTCAGTCAGTTAAGTGCCATACGTGAAACACGCTTGGGCGATCATGTCTCGAAAGAGACATGACTGACTGGGCAGAAGATTATCCCGCAGTAGGTTGTCATTGCTTTCTGCGGTAGACTGGTTGCCAGCCAAGGCTATAGAACCCAATCTGTCCTGTTATTTAACCCATAACTAGAATGAAGAAACGGATTAGCACCTTTCCCAAGGGTATTTGCACGTAAATGAATGCAATGAATTCAATTGGAATTCGAACTCGGCTCCTCGATTTCTCATTTCGAGCCGATATCCACATCCGCGTAATTCGAACTACACAACTTCCAACTTAAGAACAAAATTGAAAGTCACTCTGTCCTCAAATTTACTTTAGAAATTAGAATATTAATAATAAAATTCCGATCCTTGATGTATTTATTGCTTCAAGCACACATAGATTTACTCCTTCTCTATATAAAAAACCAACTAACATAAACTCATGTCTTCTTAATTATAATAGTGAATGCCCCCTAACGATATAAGTTAGTTGTTATAAAAAAACTTAATTCAACTCACACAAATGATTTCTTCTTTCAAAGCCATATTCTATAAAGAATGACACAACAGTAAACAATTTTCTTTTTAATCATATCACCCCGAGCAAGGCGGTAACGCCACTGATGCGCAGAGGGCTACGTAAGAGTAAAAAGATTGGAAAAGAGAAAGCCGGAAACCACATCCTAAACAGGGAACAAGGAATGAGCCTCTTAACCTGTTCAATAGACGTGGGTGGAGTGTGAACCGGGCGATAGATAAATCTATCTACTCCAATTGAAAAAAAAAGTGAGAAGATTGGAAAAGAGAAAGCCGTAAACCACATCCTAAACAGTGAACAAGGGATGAGCCTCTTAACCTGATCAATAGACGTGGGTGGAGTGTAAACCGGGCGACAGATAGATCTATCTTCTCGAATTGAAAAAAAAAAGAAACCAAAATGAGAAGATTGGAAAAGAGAAAGCTGGAAACCACATCCTAAACAGTGAACAAGGGATGAGCCTCTTAACCTGTTCAATAGACGTGGGTGGAGTGTGAACCGGGCAATAGATAGATCTATCTACTCCAATTGAAAAAAAAAAAAAGAAAACATGGTAGTAAAAGTCCAGTTAAGAGATTTCTGCTAAAATAATAAAAAAAAAGAAAGATACTTAACAATGGATTTCCTAACTCCGGTATTGATCAGAAAATTATAATGTATCTCAAGAAATTTAATAATATTTCTAATAATATTGAAAATTTAAATAATAATAATATAGGTCAAAATAAACATTACACTATTACTTTTACTTTATACTATTGCAACCAAATGCATAATAATTACAAACATGATAATGATCTCCCCGACACCATTAGATCCCAAGTTGGCATGTCTGCCGACGACACAACAATCTACTCCCGCATCGATCAGAAACCAGGTCTGGACGACAAAGTGAACCTCGCTGCCGTACTTGAAAGGGACCTCCAATCCGTAGTGACCTGGGGTAGGAAATGGTTGGTAAATTTCAATGCCTCTAAAACAAAGCTGTTATCAACTAATCACCATAGACAATCGCATCTACCTCCCATTAGCATGGGACAGGCTAGCCTCCCAGAGAGTAAAATACTACGCCTCCTTGGCCTTACACTCTCGGCGGACCTCAAATGGAATGACTATATTGAATCCATTGCCAAATCTGCTGCTATGAAAGTCGGCTCCCTGTGCAGGGCCCGGAAATTTTTCCCACCTGAATCTATTCTGCACATATACAAATCTACCATCCGCCCATGTATTGAATATTGCTGCCATATCTGGTCGGGTGCCCCTGCTGCTCTCCTTGGGCTTCTTGACAAAATACAAAGGAGGATCTGTAACGTGGTTGATACTGACTTGGCAGACCGGCTGCAGCCGCTCTCACACCGGCGTGATGTGGCTTCCCTGTGCCTCTTCTACGAGTACTTTCATGGCTTCTGCTCCGATGAGCTTAGATCACTGGTGCCGCCTAAGCACGAATTTACACGAGATACTAGATTAGCAACTAGGTCCCACCCTTTTACAGTTAAACAAATAAGATGTAACCGTAAATTCTACTCCAACAGCTTCTTTTCCCACGCTTCCCGCCTGTGGAACTCCCTTCCACAAGTCTGCTTTCCCGACAGTTACAATCTCCAGGTGTTTAAATGTAGGGTCAATAGACACCTCCTATCACACTAACTCCCAACTATTCTCACAACACTCTCATCTACCCAACCCTCATTCTCGGTATCCTTACCCGCCTATCACCCACCCTCTGTCATTTCCTATATTTAATCAGCCTTTCTCCACTCTATGTAGCCCCCTGCACAGTAGTGGCAGTGACATGCCTTGCTCGGGGTGAAACGCTTATAAAAAAAAAAAAAAAAAACAACACTCAAAAACATAATAGGTAGAAATGTTAAACCAGTTATTAATAATAAGAAAATTAAGCTCATCATATATTATAAACTATTTTAAAACAATTGACCTCATAGTCTCTAAAAACCCTACAATCACACAATTAAATCCTTTACAGAAAACCATTTAGTGTATCACTTTACATGCGCGTTCAAAGATTGTATCTCTGATAATAATAATAAACCCACTACATGTATTGGTTTTACTATAACAACGCTCTCCCGTAGACTTATCTACCACATTTCTGTTCATAGCTTAATAAAACAACATTTCTTAGAAAAACGTAGCCATGTATGTAATATTAGACAGATTTTAGTCAATAACACAATAATACTCACACATGCACACAGCAAAAAGAGGCCATCTACATTAAATCAAAGCAATCCACACTTGATCAAATCACGTTTCAATCTAGCCACAAAACATTACATTGCATTGAGACATATGGTTCTGTTGTTAACATTTTGGTCTCTCACGTGGAGCGACGTCATAGAACCGCATGACAGATTTACGCTATTCGGTGACTGTCTCAACACAAGATAATATAATCTGTGATGGTGGATGGGTTTATGTTAACGTCCCTGTAACCTCTCTGAGGATGGCTCATGTGAGCCGAAAGCTTAGAACCAACATAATAACAAAAATATCCAACTGGTGGACAATTTCTGTCTTTATTTTCACCTTAAATTAAAGCCAAAATACGATTTTTAGAACGGCTCATTATTAAACATAATAGATATTCATTGTCTGTTATATTTAACAATATATGTTTAGAAAATTATCTGCAGCCTCGATACACTATATATATATATATATATATATATATATATATATATATACTCAAAATAATAACTAAATAGACTCTGTAAGTATTTAGGTTGTAAATTTATACTAAGATAAACCTTTAGAAAAACCACTAACAAACAGAACCTAATTCCGTTACAATCCGGTGCACTAAGGCGACGGATAAAAGGGGAGAAAAAAAGAAATCCGCGGAATAAGGACAAGACATACGATACTCCGCCGTAAAGAAAAAAAAACCCAAACGGAACCAACCACAAGAAAAAGAAAAAGTGCTCGATACAAAGTACAAACGATATGCAAAAGTAGACCAAAGACACACAAAGAATCTCAAGCTAGCCAAAACCTACCGCTGTTTCATACTACGGCTCGTCAGGGCCCTGACGAGCCGTAGTGTGAAACCGCGGTAGGTTTTGGCTAGCTTGAGATTCTTTGTGTGTGTATATATATATATATATATATATATATATATATATATATATATATATATAAGGATCAGTCTAAACGAAGTCAAATTATGCCTATAACACAATTTTCGATTCATCGTAATAACCATCTCTGCTCCGAAATGTATCGTAATGTCAACAAATGTAAACATGTTACGGAAATTAACGAAAATTAACGGAACTGGTTATAAACAACCGATAATTTCAAATGATTTGTTTGAATATTATTTTTGATCGATACTCGTATTTAAGTAGATATTCTCTTTATAATCAAACAGTATTATATATTAATTTCTACCGGCCTGATTATTTAAGATAAATCTTTGTTACGAAAATGTGTGTCATTCGTTAGGATTCGAACCTGCGACCTCTATTCATATAGGAGAATCTACCATGTGATCTGGCGCGTCTTAGACCTCTCGACCACGAATGACGATCAATCAGTCTAATTACGATGAAATCGAAAGTTGTGTTATAGGCTTATATATATATATATATATATATACGGTTGTAGCCGTCACGAAAGGAAGTATACGGAAGGGAGTTCCACGGGCGGGAAGGGTGAGAAAAAAGTTGGTGGAGTAGAATTGTCTACTGTCAAGAACACCGAGATGAACAGCAAGGGCGCCTGCCCATATATGACAGCAATATGCCATGCACGGCCGTATGGTTGATTTGTATATGTGCAAGATGGGTTCAGGCGGTAAAAAACTTCCTGGGCCGACACAGTGACCCAACATTCCTAGCAGTGGAATTAGCTATTGACTCAATGTAATGATTCCATTTGAGGTCGGAAGATAAGGTAGGGCCGAGGAGGTGCAGTATATTGCTTTTAGGGAGACTAGCTTGGTCCGTGCAATGTTTCCTTATAAAAAAAACTTTTAATATTGGAATTACTATTAGCCAAATTCCAGAAAGTTCGGTATATTTTCGCAGACTTAATACGGGTTACTACAATGCCATGCGGTCCACCATGTAACACTTTCGTCACTCCAATGAACACTTGTACGAAAGTCTAGTTACAGACATTTATGCTGAAATACTGCCTCAAGCAAAATTTTACCATTGAACCGGGACGGGGAGGGAATATCTGCTAAGAACAATCATTTTTAATCTCTTCTATTCGACAAGTTGTGAGAGGAAGGTGCATTTCAAAACAAGTGCAGTGTACTTTTTCTCACAAGTCTGCAATAAGTTATGGTGTTTGATAAGCGATCCCCATTTCTCAGTTTGTTCGGAAAGTAATTCTATACTTCACTGGGAGGAGTTAAAGGAAAATATCGTAAAGCTAAGTAATTTTGAAGTTTATAAAATTGCGTCTAGAATTAGTTCATTATATCTTCTTCATAGTGCTCAAGGCCCAATGCAAAAGCCAAGACATTAGGATTATAATGGGTGACTTGAACGCCAAGGTAGGTAAAGATAGAGAAGGAGACACGAGCAGCAACTTTGAACTAGGGGAACGCCACGAACGAGGAGAAAAATGGGTCCAATGGTGCTCAGCCAATGACCAGGTAATTACTAACACCTAGTTCCAAGAACACCCACGACGTTTATGGACATGGAGAAGTCCAGGAGGCGACACGAAGAACCAAATAGACTATATAGCTATAAACAAGAGATTCAGGAACGCGGTGGTCCAATGCAAAACATACCCAGGTGCCGACTGCGGAAGTTACCACGTCCCAGTTATCTGCAAACTAAGGGTGAAACTCCGAAGACTGAAGAAGCCCAGCACATCACCAAGGCTGCAATACGACACGCTAGAAAATGACCTCACCCTGCAGAAAGAATACAATAACAGAGTGAGAAAGACATATGAAGAACATATTGGAAAAGGGCACTCAAAATGGGAGTCACTAAAAGAAGCGATGGTGACCTCAGCCAATAACATAGCCCCAAAGGAAATTAGACGCAGAAGAAAAAACGAGTGGTTGACCAAAGAAATCCTCCACATGATGCAAAGGAGACAAAAAATAACGCCAAGACACGGAGCAGATTACAAGAAACTTCACAGAGAGATAAGGAACAAATGCAGACAAGCCAAAGAGGAATGGCTCAACAACAAATGCGAAGTAGAGTGACTGAGCAGGACCAACAAAGCAGAGATGCACAAAGAGGTAAGAGAACTAACAGGATAAAAAAACCTGCTCCTCAACAGGATGCATAAAATCCAAGGATGGAACAATCATATTAGAGAAAGAGGAAATACTCCAGCGATGGGAAGAATATATAAAGGATCTCTTTTGCGACAAGAAAGAACAACCGAGAATATACAAGGAGATGGATGGACCGGAAATACTAAAATCCGAAGTGGAAGCTGCAATGGACAAAATGAACAGAAACAAAACAGCTGGTCCAGAGGGCATAGTGACAGAGCTGCTGACAGCCTTAGAAGAATATGGCATAGAAAGAATTACCGACATAATAAACGAAATTTATAGCAGCGGAATAATACCAGACGACCTATGCAAGTCGATATTTATAGCACTGCCGAAGAAACCTGGTGCAAACGAGTGCGAACTATACAGAACTATCAGCTTAGTGAGCCACATTACCAAACTGATGGTCAGAATCCTGATGAATAGAGCGAGAAGCAAAATCAGGCCAGAGATAGGGCAGGAACAGTGCGGGTTCGTCAAAGACACAGGAACAAAGAACGCCATATTCATGATTAGGATGCTCTCCGAAAGGGCAATACAAATGAAGAAAGATCTGTACCTATGTTTCATTGACTATGTGAAGGCATTCGACAAAATACGACACAAAGAATTGATGGAAATGCTAGGCAGCCTCGACATTTTTGGGAAAGACATAAGAGTAATCAAGAATCTCTACTGGCAGCAAACGGCTTGCATACGGACAGGTAACGACCTCAGTAGATACACAAAGATAGAAAGAGGCGTAAGACATGGATGTGTCTTTTCACCGGATTTGTTCAACCTGTACAGCGAGAATGTCTTGAGAACCCTAGATGACACGCCAGAATTTGTTGTTTTTGGAGGACACAACTTGAACAACATTAGGTACGCAGACGATACAGTGTTGATTGCGGACACGGAAAGTAAACTACAAGACCTCATACAGAAGGTAACGGTGGAGAGCGATAAAAAAGGACTACAAATAAACTTTAAGAAAACTGAGTGCCTGGTCATCAGCAAAAGGTACAACCCAAAATGCCAAATAAATGTGGGAGATACCAGAATCAAGCAAGTACAAAAATTTAAATACCTAGGAAGTGTCCTAACTGAAGATGGAAAGTGCGACACGGAGATCCGAAGGCGAATTGGCATGGCAAATGACGCGTTCCAGAAGCTAAGCAAAATACTAATACACAGGAAAATCTCACTGGAAACAAAGAAAAGAGTGCTGGACTGCTACGTGATGTCAGTTCTTCAATACGGCAGCGAATGCTGGACAATATTATCGAAAATGAGGACAAAACTGGAAGCAGCGGAAACGTGGTTCTACAGAAGGATGCTGCGGATATCATGGACTGAGCATGAAAGCAACGATGAGGTGTTGGAAAGAATGGCAACAAAGAGGAAATTGATACTGAGCATCAGGAAAAGACAACTGAAGTTCCTGGGACATGCAATGAGGAAAGAGAGCCTGGAGAACCTGATACTGACTGGCCAGATAGAAGGAAAGAGAGACAGAGGAAGGCAGCGGATAACATATTTTCAGGGCCTGATCAGGTGGTTGACGGAACGGGAGTTGACAGGAGTAACAGGAACAAACATACTAGGAGCCACAAGGGAGAGGGAGAACCATGATCGCCTACGTCTTGAAAGGACAGGGCACATAGAAGAAGAAGAAGAAGTGCTCCATAAGAAAAAAGGAAATTTGATACAGTTTGTTTAATTGTTCATCAACTATCAGCAGTTGGAATGTTGACATTATTTAGAAATTTGTCTGCGATCAAATCTCTTCTTTGATTGAAGTTGATGTAACTATAAAACATTCATCATATCTAAAATTTTCTGGTTTTTGTGTGTGTGTGGGGGGGACACGCAATATTAGGGATGGTCAGAAAATAATTACTTATTTTACCGTTAAGACTTATGGGTCTGTCAACCAAGGCGAAACCATAGTTGAATGATGCGAAACTGCGTTTAGAATTAGTTTATATTCCTTTCTATTGAGGTGGTCGAAAAATAAATAGGCATTTTATCGCTATGAATTATGAGCCTGGCAACCAAGGCAGAACTAAGATTATATGGTAAGAAACTGGGTCTAGAATTAGTTTATCACTTCTTCTCTTCAGATTTTAGAAAAGGATAATGCAATGAGGAAGGAGGGCTTGGAGAACCTGATACTGACAGGCCAGATAGAAGGAAAAAGAGACAGAGGAAGGCAGCGGATAACATATTTGAAGGGCCTGATCAGGTGGATGACAGAACAGGGGTTGCGATGTGTAACAAGAGCAAGCATACTAAGAGCCACCAGGGATAGGGAGACGTGGAGAGCCATGATCGCCTACGTCCTGAAGAACCAGGGCACATGAAAGAAGAAGAAGATAAGTTAGAAATCAAGAAACCGAGGCAAAACCATACTTTGTGTTGTATCCCGGGAGGGGATAAACAGAGAAAGAATAGTGCAAGAAATAACTCTTAACACTGAGGATATATAAATAGAGATTTATTATGCCTCAGTGCAATAAATCAAATACAAGTACACCAACGAACAGTTAACACGAATAACAATTAAGAAGGCAATGTCTATGTATAGGACGTATGCGTCCGTCTTGAGAAGTAGGCTTCCGTCTAGTGACGTCTAACTCTCTTAGATGGCTTTCGACGAAAAATCTCGATCACTCCCGTAGAATGACGAAGTCTCCCGTATAGTCACGAACACAGTCGATCTCTCTCGAGTGCTCTCTCTGTAGTTCGTTCCCATCTAGGTCTTTTATAATCAAGGGCCATACCCATTCCTGGGTAGGACAGGAGATTCCTCCACAACACTTTGATCTTACTAAATTGGGCGCAGAATTTCTTCCGTTTAGTAAGTATACAGTTATAATGAACTAGCAGTATAGCCCGGCGTTGCTCGGGTGTAATGAAAGTTTTAAAACTAATCCATGGTCCTGGAGCTCAGACTCTTTAGACGTTGGCACGAATGACTAAAAAGCAATAGTTGTTTCCAGTTAAAGCGAAACCGTAGACTGAAAGAAAAATGAATGGATGTAAGTCAAATTTTGATTTCCTGGTATCGATATCAAATCAGTTTTTTTCATCGAAAACTGCAACCTTGAAACTTCTGAATATCGTTTCTTATGCCTTTTGTCTATGAGGGTATCAAATTTGATTAAAATCGGACCACTCCTTCTATAACCCGATTTTGTCGATTATCGATTTTCGATATTTATCGGGGATGCCTCGACACAAAACCTAGCTAAGAACACTTGCAGATGCTCATAGTACAATTGTGTAAATTTTCAAGAAAATCGGTTCAGCCGTTTCGGAGTCTATAAGGTAACGGACACACACACATGCACACACACAGAGACAAAGTTCCATTTATAAATAAGTTTAGATTTCAGAATATATTCGGGCAAACTTATAAAGTGTTTGTTTAGGATTTTCATGATCTTTTTGCTGAGAATCAAACACAACTTCTCCATCATCTTGTATTATTTCGAATTCGACTACTAAAAGATAGAAGATAACTTACTTATTTTTAGAATTTCAATTTAAATTTAGGTTTAGAAAAAATGAGTGGAGGTACCTATAATAGAGTGTCCTTTATAAAGCGTTTTATACCTTCTTCTTCTTCTTCTTCTTCTTCTTCTTCTTCTTCTATGTGTTTTGTCCTTTCAGGATGTAGGCGATCATGGCTTCCCACGTTTTCTTGCCTTTGGGCAGTTGACAAACTCCCTAAGGCAATTGATAAAATCCATCAGAGGACGAAACGTGTCGGCTAAGTACAGTTTGTCCTCTTGTCTCTTTTAAATTCATTTTGTCTCTTCTACAGATCCATTTCATCTGAGAATATTTACACACACACACATACATTTATATATATATATATATACATATACACACACATATGTATACATACACACACATATATATATGCGTTCACACACACACACACACATATATATACACTAACATATATATACATGCATATATATATACACACATATATAAATATACATACATATATACACACACACGCACATATATATATACATAGACGTACACATGTATATAAACATACACACACACACATATATACATAGGTATATATACATATACATACAAACAGACATGTATATATATATATATTTCTTTATAGATGCTATTAAAAATTTATTGCTTTGATATGGATGTAATGTAGGGGACTGCCTACTTTTATGTAAATACTGGCTTTTAGGGGTTTCTTTGACAGACCCTATCACAAAAGTCCTTTTCTATATATTATCCCCTTCAAAGGAATAATTTGTAACTGAAATACAACCGTGTTTATGCTGAATATTCGTCTTGCTATCGATTTCTCTTGTTGTTATAGGCTTACGGCCATATCACGTTGAAATACCGGTTCTTGTTCGAAATTGAAAATCAGAGAACTGAGTTCTGATTCCTGTTGTGTGCAATATACTCACATAGCCGCAAATACCCTTGGGAAAGGTATGAATTCATCCCTTCTTCCACCACTTATGGGTTAATTAGTATGACTTGTGTCAGTAAATTATTGTTATTGCCAAAATATTTCTTACAATGTAAAACTATTTTCTGATTTTAAATAACATGCAAAGGGTTGATAAACAGCAAAAAAAAAAAAAAAAAGATGAAGAGAATCGGCCCAGAGATAGGACAAGAACAATGTGGCTTCGTTAAAGATACCGGAACGAGGATTCCGGTATTCATGCTCAGAATACTATCGGAACTTGCAATACAAATGCAGAAGGATCTTTATCTTCATCTACGCAAAGGCATTCGACAAAGTACGCCACAAGGACTTGATAGAGATACTCGACAACCTCGACATTTTCGGAAAAGACGTTAGGATAATCAAGAATCTATATTGGCAGCAAACCGCTTCTGATTTTAAATAACATGCAAAGGGTTGATAAACCGCAAACAAAAAATAGATGAAGAGAATTGGCCCAGAGATAGGACAAGAACAATGTGGCTTCGTTAAAGATACCGGAACGAGGATTGCGGTATTCATGCTCAGAATGCTATCGGAACGAGCAATACAAATACAGAAGGATCTTTATCTTCATCTACGCAAAGACATTCGACAAAGTACGTCACAAGGACTTGATAGAGATACTCGACAATCTCGACATTTTCGGAAAAGACGTTAGGATAATCAAGAATCTATATTGGCAGTAAACCGCTTCTGATTTTAAATAACATGCAAAGGGTTGATAAACCGCAAAAAAAATGGACGAAGAGAAGTCGCTGAATAAAGATGAATTACCTTTCTAGATAATGACGGCTAAACAAAGAATTATTTTAGCTATAAAACTGTTCAGTAATCACGAAAAACACAGACGAAGAGGACCTACGAAGAACGGCAGTACAGGAAAGACACTCGGAAGACTGTTCCCCGTTTCACCTACGCCTCATATCAATTTTGCTAGGTTATGTATCAACGATAAATGCGTAAAAGTAGAGAGACTTAGGCACAATGACTAATGGAGATATGAATAAAAAATTAAAGAGACTAACAGGGCAAAGGAACTGCTCAGCAACAGGATGTATAAAACAATGGATGGCACACTAAACTTAGAAAAAGAAACAAATACTTTTTCAGGGATTGGACAAGTATTTTAGTGATCTTTTCCACAACAAGAGAGAGAGCAAGTAACAATGCACAAAATTACAGATGGACCAGAAATATAAAAAACCGAAGTGGAATCGGCAATGGGCAAATTGAAGACAAACGAAACAGCGGGACCAGACGGGATTTTAACAGTAATGTTGATGTAGACAGACTCAGAAATTATAAACGAAATCTACAACAGCGGCAATATACCGGAGGACCTAAGCAGATCAATTTTCGTAAAACTATCTAATAAGCCAGGGGCAAAGGAATGTGAACTCCACCAAACAATCAGTTTAATGAGCCACATAACAAAACTCATTATCCGCATTCTGATGAACAAAACGTGCAACAGAATTTGAATTGGAATTTTGTTTAACGGCATATCAACACCTCTGTGGATTATTTAATGCCAAAAAAGTGGGTTTTAGGGTATTTTTAAAAAATGTTTGGTTATAGTGTGAACGTTGATTTAGTAAAATTTTAATGATTTTTTTTTTTTTGCTTTTATTCTTTTTATTTTAAAAAACTTAAAATGTCTTCTAGTTTTGAATTCAAAAATGTTTTGCTGAGAATAATTTTTTCCTTCAAAAATGTGTTACGGTAATAATTTTTCTTAAAAAATGTATTGTTGGTTATTTTTTTTTTTTTCAAAAATATATTTTTTTCTATAAAAGTCTATTCTTATGTATATATTTTAATAAAATTGGGGATTAAATATTTGCCCATAGCTTGGACCTTAACAAGTGCTACCACCCCAGGTAAGGGTGGACCTGAGAACAACAACAGTTA
The DNA here is from genome assembly GCA_037127315.1 of Ascarosepion bandense. NCBI lineage: Eukaryota > Metazoa > Mollusca > Cephalopoda > Sepiida > Sepiidae > Ascarosepion > Ascarosepion bandense. The sequence continues at coordinate 827,482 of JBBBDQ010000855.1, forward strand.
AGAGGTGGTTCCATGGTCCTCTCAATCTCCCAATCAGAGGCCATGCTGCCGATGCAGTTTACCGTCATTCCCAGGACCGTTCACAGCAGAATAGGTCCAGAAATAGAACAAGAACATAGTGAGTTCGTTAAAGATACCGGAACGAGGAATGCGATATTCATGCTCGCCCGGTTCACACTCCACCCACGTCTATTGAAGAGGTGTAGAGGCTCATCCCTTGTTCCCTGTTTAGGATGTGGTTTCCGGCTTTCTCTTTTCCAATCTATTCACTCTTACGTAGCCCCCTGCACACCAGTGGCCTTACCGCTTTGCTCGGGGTGATATGATTAAAGAAAAAAAAAAGAAAAAATTACGACACAGGGACTTGATAGAGATGCTCGACTACCTCAACATTTTCGGAAAAGACGTTAAAATAATCAAGAATCTATATTGACAGCAAACGGCTTGTCCATAAAATCCGTGTACACTTTTAAAAAATTATAACTTCATTTGTATTTGTGATGGAAATAATCTGTTAAAAATGTGTGAAAAATGAATAATCAGTGAAAAATGTATTTGTGATGGAAATAATCTGTGAAAAATGAAAAATGAAGTTTAATATACCTGTAGAAGTCAAATAACTTACCTTTCAACATGGCTGTCTCCTTTTGTTTCCCTGTAGGAAGGTGAACATTCAAGAGTGTGAGACTCACCTTCCTGATGTTTCCAACTAGCGTCCAGTTGGCAGACAAAAATAAACAGAGTTGTAACTGAATACATGTCCCTATGTGGCCCAAAAACAAATGGTGAATATTGTGCTGAATATCACTGCTTACGGAATATACTTGCCTGTAACAGAATGGAATCTCCCAGGTTATTATTTAAACCACCTACCAATTTTCCCTGGTGGGTTTTTTGGTCAGTCAAACCCAACTTCTATTCTAGTTGAGTACTGGCTGTTTCTTCCACAAGATTTTTACAGTACCTAGATTTAAATGTAGTTATTGAATAGTTCTTCACCACAAAATTTGCAACAATTTTCAGTTAAGTAAAAATATATTTTTTTCTTTTTTCAGAATCAATTTGATCCATGGTTTCAACTGAGGAAAAAGTCAACTGTGTCCTTTGGTTGGCTGAACTGAAATCTACTATTGCTGTACAAAGAAACTTTAGAACAGAATACAATAAAGAATCACCTCATAGGAACTTTATTGCTAAATGGATGAAACAATTTAAAGAGGCAGGCTCTGTCCATGATAAGACACGGTCTGGAAGGCCATGCATCAGCGACGAAACTTAAATGAAATTTCAATAAAATCTTAAAAGATATAGATTTACTTCTTTCTAATCCTTTTTACAAATTATTTCTATCGCAAATACAAATTTAGTCAAATTTTTTTTTTTAGGTGCACACAAACTTTATGGACACCCTGTAGTTATCCAAAATAAGTGTACAATTACTAACTCACCCAATTGATAAGGACATATTTTGGAAGGTCTGTGTTGGGGTCCTTTATCCGGCAATAGGCATACTGGACTTTACTACTGTTTACTTCGTCTGCTAGTTCCTCTATTCCTCCATCTGAAATGAATAAAATCAAAAGACTTGGGATTATCTTACGATTCATATAATACACATGAGAAGTACATAAAAAAAATGACAACATAAGCCTGACGTAAAATGCCTAAATGACAACTTTGGAAATATGGATTTTATTTTTAGCCATCGTCAAAAAAGAGACACAGGTTTAGCCATCGTAATGTATTTGTGATAGAAATAATCTGTAAAAAATGTTATAAAGTTTAATGTACCTCGTTTTAAGCATAGTTATTGAATAATTCTTTACCACAAAATTTGCAACAATTTTTAGGTAAGTAAATGGATCGGAAGGGCTGGACCATTTTATTTGCCTCCACAGTTGCCAAATTTGACTCCATTACATCAGAAACGCACAGAGCCCTGGAGGGACAACTATATTAAGGCAAAATGCTTTAAAAGAGTGACCGTTCACGACAACCTTTATTTCGCAATTTGATAAGTCAGATTGTATCAGATCAAACATTCAGTCACTAATACCATAAGTTTTTAATTTGAAGAAGGTCCGCAATCCAAAAACTGTCAGCTGCTGTCGAGTTATCAAGGGGGTAACTCGAAGCCTCACCTGTTTTATCTAACACTTGAGAAACTCTCCGTAATAAGAAAGAAAATCGGCAGTTTTTTTTTAAATCATATCACCCCGAGCAAGGCGGTAACACCACTGATGTGCAGGGGGCTACGTGAAAGTGAAAAGATTGGAAAAGAGAAAACCGGAAACCACATCCTAAACCGGGAACAAGGGATGAGCCTCTTCACCTGTTCAATAGACGTGGGTGGAGTGTGAACCGGGCGGTAGTTTAGTCTATCTACTCCAATTAAAAAAAAAAAAAAAAGAAAAAGTTAGTGAAAGGATTGGAAAAGAGAAAACCGGAAACCACATCTTAAACCGGGAACAAGGGATGAGCCTCTTCACCTGTTCAATAGACGTGGGTGGAGTGTGAACCGGGCGATAGTTTAGTCTATCTACTCCAATTAAAAAAAAGTTTAAGGTTGGTGACTTGCTAAATTTAAACTTAGTGAGAAGCTAAAACATATTGCTTGTGTGAATTTAAACACGGTAAGGTAAACTGCCTAACTAATTTAGGGCTGATTTTATATACAGGTATACCTCAGCATAACTCCTTTCAAGTCGTTCTCGATTATTCGTCATTTGTCAAAAAGATTTGCATGGAACAATAAAAATCAAGTTTAAGTCATTTTATTTGACTTTAGGACTGTCCGCCACAGATATGTAGGGTGTCCATAAATTTCGTGTGCACTTAAAAAATGTACAACTTTATTTGTATTTGTGATAGAAATATTCTGTAAAAAATGCTATAAAGTTTAATGTATTTAGATTCAAGTATAGTTATTGAATAATTCTTTACCGCAAAATTTGCAACAATTTTTAGATAAGTAAAAATATATTTTTTTCTTTTTTCAGAATCAATTTGATCCATGGTTTCAACTGAGGAAAAAGTCAAATGTGTCCTTTGGTTGGCTGAACTGAAATCTACTATTGCTGTACAAAGAAACTTTAGAACAGAATACAATAAAGAACCACCTCATAGGAACTTTATTGCTAAATGGATGAAAAAATTTAAAGAGGCAGGCTCTGTTCATAATAAGACACGGTCTGGAAGACCATACATCAGCGACGAAACTTAAATCAAGTTTCAATAAAATCTTAAAAATATAGATTAACTTCTTTCTAATCCTTTTTACAAATTATTTCTATCGCAAATACAAATAAAGTTATTACCTTTTTAAAGTTCACACAAACTTTATGGACAACCTGTATAAGTGTGTAGATGTACAGTACAGTGCAAAAGTATTAGGACAAGAACTATTTTATCTTTTATGAGGCATATTGACAGAAAATAAAAAAGTTAATTAAAGTTATTTTATTTGATTTACTCAACAAATACTTTAACAAGAAAAAATAGTTGTTACAAAATAAATTTAATATTTAATTTAATAATTTAATATTTAAATCTTTTGCTTTGATCACAACCTTCATTCTGTCAGACATTGACATCACAAGCTTCTTCAATGTATCTAATGGTATCTCCTGCCAAGCAGCTTGTATTTGTTCCCAAAGTGTGTCTTGCAAAGTAACATTAGATTTATCATTTCGAGAGGGGGAATAAGAAAAAAGTCAATCATATCCTAGGATAATAGAATAATGAGTAGTTTCAAAATAACTTGCTTAATTTAAAATAGGAAAATTTAAATATAACTTCTTTTGAATTCATTGCTTTTACACCTAGTTTTAAATAATCAATATTTATTAGCAATTTACTTGGTTTTCACCCTGTATTTTAATTTCAGTGATGTTTTTAGGAAAATCACCCCTGTCCTAATATTTTTGCACACTACCGGTAGTGTGCAAAAAGTGTAGGGACAGGGGTGATTTTAAACTTTATTTTGATGCCTCATAAAAGATAAAATAGTTTTTGCCCTAATACTTTTGCACAGATCCATATATATATATATATATATATATATATAAAATAATTGCTACAATTTACCAATCGCATTTATATATATATATATATATATATATATATATACATATATATATTTAACAATCGCATTTATATATATATAAAATAATTGCAACTATTTACCATTCGCAAATAGTGTATATATATATATATATATATATATATATATATATATATATACCCTATTTGCGATTGGTAAATTTAATATTTAGTTTAATAGACTTTTGCTTTGAAATAAAATAATTGCGACAAATTACCAATCGCAAATAGTGTGTATATATATATATATATATATATATATATATATATACACTATTTGCGAAGTAGTGTATATATATATATATATATATATATATATATATATATACTATTTGCGATTGGTAAATAGTGTGTATATATATATATATATATATATATATATATATATATGCGATTGGTAAATTGTCGCAATATATATATATATATATACATACATACACTATTTGCGATTGGTAAATTGTCGCAATTATTTTATTTCAAAGCAAAAGTCTATTATACTAAATATTAAATTTATTTTGTAACAAGTATTTTTTCTTGTTAAAGCATTTGTTGAGTAAATCAAATAAAATTACTTTAATTAAATTGTTTATTTCCTGTCAATATGCCTCATGAAAGATAAAATACTTATTGCCCTAATACTTTTGCACAGTACTGTATATGTGAGGCGCAATTACGAGGTATGATCAAGAAAAAGTATCTGAACTGGTGCTATATAAAGAAAACTACAACACATATAAGATCGGTATTTAATCTCCTCCAAAATAGTCCTCGTTAATTTCTGGAATTCTTTTTCGGGAACGGCGATCAAATAGATGAGCCTGAAAATACAAATTACAAATCGGGGATACCAAATTCAAACAAGCGCAAAAACCTAAATATCTGGGAAGTGTCTTAACGAAAGACGAAATGTGTGACACTGAGATCCGAAGTCGTGTTGGGATAGCCAAAGAGGCATTTCAAAAGCCAAGCAGAGTATTAAGAAAACAGAAACACTGAAAAATATGGTAGTTGTCCGACCTGGGGGATGTTATCAGTTAGTTAAGGGCCATACGTGATACACACTTTGGGCGATCATGCCTCGAATGAATCATGACTGACTGGGAGAAGATTATCCAGCAGTAGGTTGCCATTACTTTCTGCGGTAGACTGGTTGCCATCCAAGGCTATAGAACCCAATCTGTTCTGTTATTTGACTCATATCTAGAGGAAGAAAAGATTTATTATATTATTCCGTAGTAATTAAGGGGGGTTCAGTTTATTACTTCATAACAATAAAAAACCGACCCCTCACTTTATGACCAGTTATAGTCTTATTCATGTCTCCAACTATTATATTCAAAAAGTCAGTTAAGTGCCATACCTGATAAACACTTTAGGTGATCATGTCTCTTTTGAAACATGACTGACTGGGTAGAAGATTATCCCGCAGTAGGTTGACATTACGTTCTGCGGTAGACTGGTTTCCAACCAAGGCTATAGAACCCAATCTGTCTTATTATTTAACCCATAACTATGGGAAAGAGACGGATTAATACCTTTCCCAAGAGAATTTGCGCGCAAGTGAATGCAAGGAATTCAACTGGAATTCGGATGTGTGTTGTGATGCAGTGGATATCGACTCGGAACGCGTGATCGGGGTGCCGAGTTTGAATTCTAGTTGAATTCCTTGCATTCACTTACGCGAAAATACCCTTGGTAAAGGTATTAATCCGTTGAATTTCAATGAGATACGTTTGGATTGTGTTATGGTGCCCTATCTATATTGGAAGGAACTCTTCCTCCCTCATAAATACTAACCTGCGATACTTCCTCAAAGAGGCAGTCGAGACGCAGTGTAACATGACAGACACTTCTATCCGCTGATTAATAATACACTTATTTTGTATATATATTCTGTTATTCCAATGCACTGGATCATGCACCAATCAACCTACCTGCTTTTTTTTTTTTTCGTGTCTTTGTTCCCGGCCCTAACAGGCCACAGCACTGAGTGACTTTTTTAGGCCCCAGACGTGATCCATGCCTCAGCGATCATCTATCTTCATTATTTGATTGATTTGGAAGAAGAATTCCATCAGTGGTTCACCGTTATTTTCTGCGATAGACTGATTTCCAACTGTTATGTCGTGAGTAAGAATAAATAACTCAACAACAGGAATAGGTTAATTGTTGTATTCCGTGAAAATAGTATTTACAAAGGTTATTAGTATCCAATACAAGAATAAAGCTTAATCGTCTCAATCGTCGTAAGACGTAGTATGAGCAATGGGTACTTCCGGGTCGTCACCGGAAGTCTACGACTGACTTGTCGATCGGCTGCTCGGCACACTCTACCTAACGTAGATGCCACCATTACTTTACATAGTAATGGAATAGTCCATTATAGCCGAATAGGCGCGGGCGTCCCAACACCAACCAAGGCTTAAGCCAGTCTATCTTGCAATTTACCCATGAGATGGTGAGAGGAGACATGAATTTATATCTTTTCCAAGGGTATTCATGCGTAAGTGAATGTAACGAACTCTACTGGAACCCGGCTCTCCGGGTTCTCATATCGAGCCTTTATACCATCATACCACTTGTACATCCTAGCTTACAGCACCTGGTTTTCCTAAATGATCACCCATCAAGGTAGTGAAGAGGCTCAACGTTGCTTAACTTCGGTGATAAACGTGATATGGCCGTAACACTGTGCTAGTAGTAACAGTGAAACATTAAAAACATTGAAATGCATCCGGTGTCAACATTTACACCTGAATTTTGACACCTGGGCATCGGTTTTATTTTTCCTTCAAGGTGATCTTACGCCGGATGTGACGTCACAGGTGATATCTATTCGATAGGAAGGGCACGAGATATTGTTGACTGACGAGCGAACACACGTCTCCTTTGAGGACTTCTCAGACGAACCCATGACTTCATAGGTTCTCATTTCCATTACCAACAGTGATTTTGTGTTTTTATTTAGTTTTTTTCTGTGTAAACATAGACAAAAAAAGGACTTTAAAAAAGCAGAAACGCCATATTTGCCGGCTGCAATTGGATGATCTAACTGTAAAAGGGTGGGACCTTGTATATAGGGTAATGTAGAAAGAACTGGAGTCAAGTGGATAAGAGATGGGTATTGATATTGCATTTAAATTCCTGGAGGTTGTAGCCGTCAGAAAAAACAAGTATATGGAATGGTGTTCCACAGGCAAAAAAAGAAGCTGCTAGAGTAGAATTGTCGCCTGTATTTGCTTGATCTCAGTGTAAATGGGCGGGACCTTGTTAACAGTCTGGTTGCCCGAGTAAATTCTTTTGGAGGCGGCACCAGTGACCTAAGTTCGTCGGAGCAGAAGCCATGAAAATATTTTTAGAAGAGACAGTGGGAAGTCACATCCCGCCGGTGAGAAAGTGGCTGGAGTCGAGTTGCCAGGTCGGGACCTATAACATTACAGATTCTCCTGTTTTTTATTTAGTTTTTTTTTTTCTCTGTAAACATAGACAAAAACCGGACTAAAAGAAGCATACACGCCATATTTTATTTCTTGTATTGTCTTATTTTAATATATCTTTTTTGTTGTTTCACCGCAAGCAAAGCAGTACTGCCACTTGGGTGCATTGGGTTTCAGTGATAGGAAAGAAGAACCAGGCACAGAGGAGGTCGAGAAAAGAATAAGAGAAAAGATGGAATTAAAGAAACTGAAGATGGCGATTGAAGTTCCATTTAAACCTTGGAGATTGTAGCTATGAGTAAAGCAAGCAAACGAAAAGGAGTTCCATAGACGGGAACTGCGAGAAAAGAAATTGTTAGAGCAAATGAAGGTAAAATGGTGGGATCTAATTGCCAATCTAGTAGCACGTGTAAATCCAGGTGATGAAGTACCAGCGACAAAATCTCCTGAAAGTAGTTTCCATGAAAATATTTGTAGAAAAAACAGAGGAAAGCCACATCACGTTGGTGAGAAAGTGATGCTATGTTAGGATCGATTACATTGCAAATCGTTCTTTGGATTTTGTCGAGAAGCCCAGGAGCAGCCGACCAGATGTGGCAACAATATGCAATGAACAGACGAATAGTAGATTTCTAAATGTGTAAGATGGATTCTGAAGAGCCACTTGAAGTCGACTGAGAGAGTGAGGCCAGGGAGGCGCGGTGTTGCTTTCTGTGACACTAGCGTCATTCATACTGATGGAACGTAGGACAGATTTTCTATATTGGTTAAAAAAGAGCAACCTTATTTAAAAGCATGAAAATTTGCAAGCCATTTCTTACACAAGTCCATAACAGATTGAAGGTTATTTCCAAGGGCAGCGGAATTGTTAGCATTGATTTTAAAACATACTTATTTATTTATTTTATAATCATATCACCCCAAACAAAGCATTTTACTGTCAGTGTTTTGCAGGGGGTTACATAGAAGGAAAGTTATGAGAAAGAGTGACAGGTTATAGGGGATGTCAGGAAGTGGGTAATAGAAGGATGAGAATACTGATGAGAGTGGAGTGGACGAAGAAAGGAGCATGTGAGAGAGGATGAAGGTTAGTGAGAAAGGAGATGACTATTGACTTTACATTTTAATTATTGGAGATTGTAGCTCTCGGGGAAGCAAGTAAACGGAAGGGAGTTCCACAGGCGGGAAGTGCGAGAAAAGAAGCTGAAGAGTAGAATTTGCGTTTAAATTTTATTGGCAAAAGGTGGGACCTAATTGCTAATCTTGTGGCTCGAGTAAATTCTTATATAGGGAGCACCAGTGAGCTAAGTTCATTGGAGCAGAAGCCATGAAAGTATTTGTACAAGGGACACAGGGAAGCCACATTGCGTCGATGAGAAAGCATTTAGAACGGCTCATGATTAAACACAATATACATTCATTGTCTGTTATATTTAACAGTATATATATATATATATATATATATATATATATTAAATAACTTTAATATTATGAGAAAGAGTGACAGGTTACAGAGGGTGTCAAGAAGAGAGTATGAGAAGGAAGAGAATACTGATGAGAGTGGGGTGGATGTAGAAAAGCATGAGAGTGAGGATGTAAGTTAGTGAGACAGGAGATGACTATTGACTTTACATTTAAATTATTGGAGATTATAGCTGCCGGGAAAGCAAGTATGTGGAAGGGAATTCCACAGACGAGAAGTGCGAGAAAAGAAGCTGAAGAGTAGAATTTACGTTTAAAATTCATCGGCTTCACAGTAAAAGGGTGGGACCTAGTTGATAATCTTGTGGCTCGAGTAAATTCATATATAGGGGGTACCAGTGAGTTAAGTTCATTGGAGCAGAAGCCATGAAAGTATTTGTACAAGGGACACGGGGAAGCCACATTGCACCAGTGAGAAAGTGACTGTATCTGAGCTGCAAGGTCGGGATTATTTTATCCATTAATTATTTACCATGATTATCTTCGACTTTGAATCCCGTAAACCAACAAGATGGCGTACAGAGAAAATAATTTAACAGAATTTGAGTTTGAGTTTTGTTTAACGGCACATCAACACCTCTGTAGGCTATTTAATGCCAAAAAGGTGAGGTCTTAAAGTTTTGTTTTTTTTAATGTTCGGTTATAGTGAGAAGGTTGATTTTTAGCAACTAGATCCCACCCTTTTACAGTGAAACCGATAAAATGCAACCGCAACTTCTACTTGAACAGTTTCTTTCCTCGCACTTCCCGACTGTGGAATTCCCTTCCACATGATTGCTTCCCCGACGGCTACAATCTCCAGGAGTTTAAATGTAAGGTCAATAGACACCTCCTAACACACTAACCTGCTCCCATTCTATCAAACACTCTTCCCATCTGCCCAACCCTCATCCTCGGTATCCTTACTCATCTGTCACCTTCCTCCTGGCATTCCCTATGTCTAACATTCATTCCTCCTGACACTCCCTATCTCTAACCACTCCTTCTCTTTACCTTCCCCAATTGTAACCCCATGCGCAATAGTGGCAGTAGAATGCCTTGCTTGGGGTGAAATGATTTAAAAAAAATTTAGTCAGATTTTATTTAATTTTTTTAGTTTTTATTCTTTTTTATTTTAGAAAATTGAAAATTTCTTCTAGTTTTGTATTCAAAAATGTTTTGCTGTGAATCATTTTTTCCTTCGAAAATGTGCTATGGTAATAATAATATAATTTCCTCCTCAAATAGGTGTTATGGTGATAATTTTTTTCCTTTAAAAATGTGTCATGGTACTCATTTTTTCTTAAAAAATGTATTGTGGGGAATATTTTTCCTTCAAAAATGTATATTTTTCTTTGACAGTTTATTTATATAAATATATTTCTATAAAAGTGTATTTTTAAACTTCTATAGTGTTTTGACCCCAGTTTGGGGGTTAATTATTTGCCCATAGCTGGGACCCAAACAGGTGCAACCACTCTGGGTCAGGGCGGAGAACAACAGCAAATAAGAGGTGGTTCAGTGCTCCTCAAAACCTCCCAATCAGAGCACTTGCTGCCGGCTGCAGTTTACCGTCATCCCCAGGACCAACATAATTGCAGCAATAAAAGGAAAATTTACTGTCTACCGTTTACTATTCGTAGCCTAGCGTTTTGAGGCGATCTCTACGTTAAACAGGAAAGGAAATATGAGTTCAAATCTTGACTGAAGCTAAATTTTATGCAACTGAGTTAAAAATAATTTCCATATTAATCAACTGTGGAGCAAAGAAAAGCAAGGAGAAAAGACTAAACCTAAACTACACGAAATATGATACACGGTCATCAGCAAAAGAGGATACCGAAACTTCCAATTACAGGTCGGGGATACTAAAATCAAGGAAATACAGAAGTTTAAGTAACTGGGAAGTGTTTCAATACAGGACGGAAAGTGTGACACTCAGATCAGAAGGCACATTGGCATTGGCCAAGGACGCATTCCAAAAGCTAAGCAGAGTATTAAGAGACAGGAAAATTTTTACTAGCTAGTTACCGTAGATATACCGAAGTTCAGGAACCTCGAGCCTGGTCAGTATTAATTAATTCTATTCCATCAGCTTCTTTTCTCGCGCTTCCCGCCTGTGGAACTCTCTTCCATATATTTGCTTTCCTAACGGCTACAAACTTCTAGAATTTAAATGCAAAGTCAATTCCCATCCTCTTGACTCCAGTCTTTTCTACATAACCCTGTATATCTTGTTCTTTTCCTTTCTCTCTACCTTCGCAACTGTCTTCACACCTGTGTTCCCATCCTTCTCTTGCCCTTTCTCAGACAACCTTTGTAACTGGTTCGTCTTTCTCTTCACTCACTCTCTCTCTCTCTCTCTCTCTCTCTCTCTCTCTCTCTCTCTCCATCACTCCGTATATCTTGTTCTTTTCCTTTCTCTCTACCTCCGCAACTGTCTTCACACCTGTGTCCCCATCATTCTCTTGCCCTTTCTCTGACAACCTTTGTAACTGGTTCGTCTTTCTCTTCTCTCTCTCTCTCTCTCTCTCTCTCCATCACCCTGTATATCTTGTTCTTTTCCTTTCTCTCTACCTCCGCAACTGTCTTCACACCTGTGTCCCCATCATTCTCTTGCCCTTTCTCTGACAACCTTTGTAACTGGTTCGTCTCTTTCTTCTCTCTCTCTCTCTCTCTCCATCACCCTGTATATCTTGTTCTTTTCCTTTCTCTCTACCTCCGCAACTGTCTTCACACCTGTGTCCCCATCATTCTCTTGCCCTTTCTCTGACAACCTTTGTAACTGGTTCGTCTTTCTCTTCTCTCTCTCTCTCTCTCTCTCCATCACCCTGTATATCTTGTTCTTTTCCTTTCTCTCTACCTCCGCAACTGTCTTCACACCTGTGTCCCCATCATTCTCTTGCCCTTTCTCTGACAACCTTTGTAACTGGTTCGTCTTTCTCTTCTCTCTCTCTCTCTCTCTCTCCATCACCCTGTATATCTTGTTCTTTTCCTTTCTCTCTACCTCCGCAACTGTCTTCACACCTGTGTCCCCATCATTCTCTTGCCCTTTCTCTGACAACCTTTGTAACTGGTTCGTCTCTCTCTCTCTCTCTCTCTCTCTCTCTCTCTCTCTCTCTCTCTCTCCATCACTCCGTATATCTTGTTCTTTTCCTTTCTCTTTACCTTCACAACTGTCTTCACTCCTGTGTTCATGTCCTTCTCTTGCCCTTTTTCTTTCTCCCCCTGTAGCTGGTTCGTCTTTGTCTTCCTGCCTAATACTTCAACTCTCTTATGTAACCCTCTGCACATCAGTGGCGTTAACTCCTTGCTTGGGGTGAAATGATTAAAAAAAAATACTTAAATGGGTAACCTCTTGGGAGGGGGAGTACCAGGTGCTGTAAGCTTGGATATGCAGATTGTATTGATTCATGGCAATTTCACGTAAAAACACCATTTCCCGTACGATTGCTGAAGTTAAGCCACGTCGACCCTTGTCAATACCTAAATGGGTGACTGTTGGGAGAAGTACTGTAAGCTTGGGGTGTGCGTTGTCGTGCAGTGGTTATCGGCTCGGAACGAGAAACTGGGGAGCCGAGTTCGTATTCCAGTTGAATTCCTTGCAGTCACTTACGCACAAATAACCTTGGAAAAGGTATTAATCCTACATTAACTTTTAGGTATTAACTTTTCTCCAGTTATGAGTTAAATAACAGGACAGTTTGGGTTCTATAGGTTTGGTTGGCAACCAGTCTACTGCAGAAACTGCGGGATAATCTTCTGCACAATCAGTCATGACTCTTTCGAGACCTGATCGCCCAAAGCGTGTATCACGTATGACACTTAATTGACTGACGGAATATAATAGTTGGAATCTGTCAAAACACTTCTCAGACATTTGAATTTTTTTTACTTGTTTTATTTTAGATTCTCTAAGTTGCAGTTGGCGAATTGGTCTTCTCTTTTTGCTGATGACCCATGCATTCAGTTTTCTTGAGGTTTATGCTTAACCCTTCTTCCAGGAGTTTAAATGTAAGGTCAATAGACACCTCCTAACACACTAACCCGCTCCCATTCTATCAAACACTCTTCCCATCTACCCAACCCTCATCCTCGCTATCCTTACTCATCTGTCACCTTCCTCCTGATATTCCCTATGTCTAACCACTCCTTCTCTTTACCTTCCCCTATGTAGCCCCATGCGCAATAGTGGCAGTGGAATGCCTTGCTTGGGGTGAGATGATTAAAAAAAAGATTCTCCAACTTGCAGTTGGCATATTGGTCTCCTCTTTTTGCTGATGACCCATGCATTCAGTTTTCTTGAGGTTTATGCTTAACCCTTTCTTTTCACTTTCTTTTACTAAATTCTGTAGAAGGTCCTTCATTTTCCTTTCTGGGTCTGCTATCAGCACTGTGTCATCCGCGTATCGGATATTGAGATTAAGATTATGGCCACCAATGACGAATCCTGGCAAGGCTTTTATTTCTCTCATAATTGCTTGGCTGTACAGGTTGAAAAGATCCGGTGAGAAAACACATCCTTGTCTTACGCTCCTTTCTATTTTTGTATACCTGTTGAGTTCACAGGTCACAGATACTAAAATCAAGCAGGTGCGGAAATTGAAGTACCTGGGAAGTGTTTTAACAAATAATGTAAAGTGCGACACTGAGATCTGAGGACGCATTGCAATGACCATGAATACATTCTAGAAGCTAATCAAATATTCAGCGACAGGAAAATTTTGTTGAAACTAAGAAAATGCTGCCGTATATCACGTATCCATATCACGTAGCATATATCACGTAGCCATATCACGTAGCCATATCACGTAGCATATATCACGTAGCCATATCACGTAGCATATATCACGTAGCCATATCATGTAGCCATATCACGTAGCATATATCACGTATCCATATCACGTAGCATATATCACGTAGCATATATCACGTAGCCATATCACGTAGCATATATCACGTAGCCATATCACGTAGCCATATCACGTAGCATATATCACGTATACATATCACGTAGCATATATCACGTAGCCATATCACGTAGCCATATCACGTAGCATATATCACGTAGCCATATCACGTAGCATATATCACGTAGCATATCACGTATCCATATCACGTAGCATATATCACGTAGCCATATCACGTAGCCATAACACGTAGCATATATCACGTAGCCATATCACGTATACATATCACGTAGCATATATCACGTAGCCATATCACGTATACATATCACGTAGCATATATCACGTAGCCATATCACGTAGCCATATCACGTAGCATATATCACGTAGCCATATCACGTAGCCATAACACGTAGCCATATCACGTAGCATATATCACGTAGCCATATCACGTAGCCATAACACGTAGCCATATCACGTAGCATATATCACGTAGACATATCACGTATCCATATCACGTAGCATATATCACGTAGCCATATCACGTAGCCTATATCACGTAGCCATATATCACGTAGCCATATCACGTAGCATATATCACGTAGCCATATATCACGTAGCCATATCACGTAGCATATATCACGTAGCATATATCACGTAGCTATATCACGTAGCATATATCACGTAGCCATATCACGTATCCATATCACGTAGCATATATCACGTATCCATATCACGTAGCCATATCACGTAGAATATATCACGTAGCCATATCACGTAGCCTATATCACGTAGCCATATATCACGTAGCCATATCACGTAGCATATATCACGTAGCCATATATCAAAAATGAAGGAGAGACTCGAAGCAACAGAAACGTGGTTCTACAGAAGGATGCTGAGGATACCATGAACCGATCATGTGAGCAATGACGTGATTTTGGAGAAAATGGAAACGAAACGGAAACATATTTAACATCAAGAGACAGTTGAGGTTTCTGGGATATGTCATGTGGAAGGAGGGCTTGGAGAATCTGGTACTCACACGCCGGAGAGAGAGAAAGAGGAACATAGAAAAACAGCGCATGACGTACTTGATAAGCTTCAAAAATGGGTGGCTGAGTAGGATTTGATAGAAATATCAAGACAAAATTTATAAAGAGTTACAAGAGACAGAAAGGTATGGAGGGCCATGATCGTCTCTTGATAAACCATAAAATGAAACCGATCCCTCAAGTAATCAATTGTAAACCAAGATGGCGTGCAGTAGAAATGATATAACGAATGTCGAAATAAAACGAAATTTTAATCTCTGCTGATTAGTCTTTATTAATTAATTTTTTAAGGCGACCTCGTAATTAAACAGGGAAAGAAATACGAGTTCGAACCTTGATTGAAGCCAATTTCCATGAAGTTGAGTTTAAAATATTTTGGTCTGGTGTTTCTACTGAATAAATATTTAAAGACTAGCAGTATAGCCCTGCGTTGCTCGGGTGTAATGAAAGCTTTAAAACTAATCCATGGTCCTGGAGCTCAGACTCTTTGGACGTTAGCACGAAAGACTAAAAAGCAATAGTTGTTTCCAGTTAAAGCGAAACCGTAGACTGAAAGAAAAATTAATGGATGTCAGTCAAATTTTGATTTTCTGGTATCGATATCAAATAAGTTTTTTCCGTAGGGGACAATGAGTCGGCTGAGAAGATCTACTAATGTTTAAGTCTAAAAACTATAATTTTACCAAGTTAGAGTAGATTCTGCAGTAAGAACCAGGATAAAAGGGCTGAAATCCTGATCTTGATCAGACCTGATTGGATATCGGCGTATCGAGTTCCAATATCGGGGAGAAATTGCAAAAAAATAAGTTGCTCATGACCTAACCAGAAGCCTAAAAATATTTGTGTGAAGTTTGGTGAGAATCGACTAAAAATTGTGGATTTGTATAAAGGACATACAGACAGATAAACAGACACACACACACACAAACATCTTACCTTATGAATTAGAGCGCTCTAGCTATTGGGCGCGTATAATGATATACGCTAAAAATTCTGCCTACTTCCACCGAGCGCCCATAGCCAAAGGGTAGAGCCGCCGACTGACGCCATTGCGGTCGGGTTTCAATCCCGGGTAAGAAAGCAATCGGCGTCTAACCGTACTGATGAACTGTGATACGGCGAAACAGATCTGTCTACGGATGACTTTATATATATATATATATATAATCGATTTTCTGCACTATTGTAAGAACTGCAACCTTGAATCTCCTGAATATCGTTTCTTATGTCTTTGTCTATGAGTGTATCAAATTTGATTAAAATCGGACCACACATTCTACAACCAGATTTTGTCAATTATCAATTTTCGATATTTATCGAGGGTACCTTGGCACAAAATCTAGCTAAGAACATTCATATACGCGTACAGTACAACTGTGTAAATTTTCAAGAAAATCGGTTCAGCCGTTTCGGAGTCTATAGGTAACGGACACACACACACAGACAAAGTTCTATTTATAAATAAGTTTAGATTAGATTCCAGACAAAGGAAAGGGTTTGGCATGTAATCGATCCTAACCTGACATCTTGACTGCAGTCACTTTTCCTTCAACATGATATGTCTTCCCCCTGCCTTTTCTACAATTATTTTCATGACAACTTTTCTGTTAGGCTTATTTCCCTGTTGCCTCGACGATAAGTAGCATGTGCGTTGTGGTGCAGTGGATATCTAGAAATCCGGGAGTCGACTTCGAATTCCACTTGAATTCCTTCCATTCCCTTACGCACAAATACCCTTGGGAAAGGTAGTAACCCGTCTCTTCCCTCCAGTTATGGGTTAAATAGCAGAACAGATTGGGTTCTATAGTCAGTCTACCGCAGAAAGTAATGGAAACCTACTGCGGAATAATCTTCTGTCCAGTCAGCCATGTCTCTTTCGCCCAAGCGTGTATCACGTATGGCACT
Organism: Ascarosepion bandense; assembly: GCA_037127315.1. Taxonomy (NCBI): domain Eukaryota; kingdom Metazoa; phylum Mollusca; class Cephalopoda; order Sepiida; family Sepiidae; genus Ascarosepion; species Ascarosepion bandense. The sequence continues at coordinate 844,348 of JBBBDQ010000855.1, forward strand.
TAACTGACTGACTAAATATCAGAGTTGGAAACAAAGCTTATAGGGGGCATAAAGTGGGGGATCGGTTCTCTATTGTTATGAAGTAATAAACTGATCCCCCACTAATTACTACTTATTCATATAATAATATGATATAATTTGTCTCTTCTCACCCCATCTATGTGTTGAATAGCAGGATAGATTAGTTTCTTCTGCCCAGTCAGTCATGTCTCTCTCTAGACATGATCGCCCAAAACGTGTATCCCGTATGGCACTTAACTGACTGACTGAATATAATAGTAGGAAACAAAGCTTCTAGTGTCATAAAGTGGGGGATCGGTTCTCTATTGTCATGAAGTAAGAAACTGATCCCCCACTAATTACTACTTATTCATATAATAATGATATAATCTGTCTCTTCTCACCCCATCTATGTGTTGAATAGCAGGATAGATTAGATTCCGTATCCTTGGTTGGCAACCAGTCTACCACAGAAAGTAATGGCAACATACTGCAGGATATTCTTATGCCCAGTCAGTCATGTCTCTTTCGAGACATGCCCGCCCAAAGCGTGTATCCCATACGGCTTTTATCTCATTCACTGACATGTACTGTGGAATATGGCATAGCGGCTCATACTGCGGAATCGGAGAGACGAGATCGAATTCGAGTCGAATTACATTCATTTACGTGCTAATATGAATCTAATGAATAGCAGGACAGACCAAGTTTCATAACCTTGGCTGGCAACCCATCTAGAAGAAGAAAAATCTGATTTCAAAACCAGCTTGTGGAGTGGTAATAGCAGGAGAGACTGGCAACCAGTCTACCGCCGAAAGAACTGACAATCTACGGCGGGAAAATCTCAAGCGCTCTCTTCCAACATGCCTTGAGCCAGCATGGAAGAGTAAGCTAAAAAAAATTAACATAAAAATAATATATCATGTTCATACACAATCTGCAACAAAGCGACGGATGATGATGACTAGATTGGAAATTAGGTCTCAATATTTTTGCTGTAAAACTAGCTAGGTGGAGCCTCCATTTCTGTTGTAACAGTTTGTTTACGCGCAATTCTCACCTGAGTAATTCCGTTCCGATTTCTTGATGAGTGTCGTGGCGCGTACCATGTACCATCCGGTCGCCCAAATGTATAAAAGACAATGTGCGTTTAGCACGGGGAGTTGTCATTATCACAGACTTCTTAAAGTAACAACTACTATTGCAAGAGACTGTAAATATTGTATATACCTCTAGGTTGTACCACTCTGTTAATCAAGTAATTTTATCTATATTTCTCTGTGTATCTCTTTATTTCATGATACAACATTTGAGTGTTGTCATTATAACGGACTTCGGGAAGTGTACACCTACTACTGCGAGAGATTTAAATATTGTATAATCATCCTGGTTGTACCACTCTGTTAATAAAGTAGTTTATCTACATTTCACTATGTATCTCTTCATTCCACGATACAACAGTTGAGTGTTGTCATTATCACGGACTTCGGGAAATAACATCTACTACTGCGAGAGACTTTAAATATTGTATAATCATCCTGGTTGTACCACTCTGTTAATAAAGTAGTTTATCTATATTTCACTGCGTATCTCTTTATTCCATGATATAACACTGATAAATCTTCTTCATGTGAAAACGTGGGCGATCATGGACTTCCACTTAGCTCTGTCGCTTGTCGTTCTCAATATTTTTCCTTATGGTATCTCTCTTAAACCCCGCTCCGACATCCATTTGCTAAAGCCTATGAAGTATGTCTCTTGCTTTTCCCCTGTCTCACGTTTGGGCGATTATGTCTCGAAATAGACATGACTGACTGGGCAGAAGATTATCAGGCAGTAGGTTGCCAATGCTTTCTGCGGTAGACTGGTTGCCAATCTGGACTGTTACTTGACATATATCTTAAGTGATAAGAGATGAATTATATTATTAAGGAGAATAAGTGGGGGATCAGTTTATTACTTAATTTCAAAAGAAAACCGATCCCCCATTTTATGACCAGCAGAAGCCTTAATCATAGTTCCGACTGTTATATTCAGTTACTCAATTAAGTGCCATACGTGGTACACGCTCGGGCGATCTTGTCTCGAAATAGACATGACTGACTGGGCAGAAGATTATCCCGCAGTAGGTTGCCATTACATTCTGCGGTAGACTGGTTGCCAGCCAAGGCTACAGAACCCAATCTGTTCTGATATTTAACCCATAACTGGAGGGAAGAGACGGATTAATACCTTTCCCGAGGGTATTTGTGCGTATGTGAATGCAGAGAATTCAACTGAAATTCGAACTCGGATCCCCGATTTCTCATTCCGAGAATTGGAGTAGATAGACTAAGCTATCGCCCGGTTCACACTCCACCCACGTCTATTGTACAGGTGTAGAGGCTTATCCCTTGTTCCCTATTTAAGATATGGTTTCCGGCTTTCTATTTTCCAAATCTTTTCACTCTTACGTAGCCCCCTGCACATCAGTGGCGTTACCGCCTTGCTCCGGGTGATATGATTAAAAAAAAAGTATATCCACTGAACCACAAATTACTCTGGTTAGCTTCTGAAATGCGTCCTTGGCCATGCCAATGCGTCTTTGGTTTGCCATTTCTCACTTTCCGTCCTCTGTCAGAACACTTCGCAGGTAGTTATATTTCTTTATTTGTTTTATAAACAAATTGTTATATTTCTTTATTTCTTTTTTTTGTTTTATAAACTTCTAAGAAGTTTATTGAAACAGCGGAAAGAACAGCTAATTGGTTATGGATCAAAAGAGAGAGTGCCTTGATTCCAAATTGTTAGCTAAAATTCCCCGAAATTCTGCGCCTAAATTAATGTTTCGGACGAGCTCATGTACGGTTCGCCTCTAAATGGAAAGTGGCTCTGACTGTCGCCAATCGGAAGCATTTGCAGGGTTTCGTACCGGGCCTAAACGTAATTTTCCAGTGTCTGAAAGCGCTTATCGAGGGTGGGCCAGAGGCTGATCATCTCTGGTCGGGTCGGCGCGGTGAGGGGGCTATGATGTTGAAAGACCCGAAACCCCCTAGTGATCCTCGCGATGACATCACTGACGACACCCCCTAGTGCCCCCCATTACGGTGCCGCGTATGTTTGAAAGGAAAGTTCATTCCATGTGTAGTTGGCATTTAAGGCTTTTCTTTTTGCCCTGTCTCTTCAGGACGTAGGCGATCATAGCTCTCAACGTCTCCCTATCCCTGGTAGCTCTAAGTATGTTTCCTCCTGTTACCCCACGCAACCTCCGTTCCGTCATCCACCTGATCAGGCCCTGCAAATATGTTATCCGCTGCCTTCCTCTGTCTCTCTTTCATTCTATCTGGCCAGTCAGTATCAGGTTCTCCAAGCTCTCCTTCCTTATTGCATGTCCCAGGAACTTCAGTTGTCTCTTCCTGATGCTCAGTATTAATTTCCTTTTTGTTACCATTCTTTCTAACACCTCATCGTTGCTTTCATGCTCAGTCCACGATATCCGCAGCATCCTTCTGTAGAACCACATTTCCGCTGCTTCCAGTTTTGCCCTCATTTTCGACGATATTGTCCAGCATTCACTGTCGTATTGAAGAACTGACATCACATCGCAACCCAGCATTCTTTTCTTTGTTTCTAGTGAAATTTTCCTGTGTGTTAGCACTTTACTCAGCTTCTGGAACGCGTCCTTTGCCATGCCAATTCGCCTTCGGATCTCTGTGTCGCACTTTCTATCTCCTGTTAGAACACTTCCTAAGTATTTAAATTTTTGTAATTGCTTGATTCTAGTATCCCCCACTTGTGTTTGGCATTTTGGGTTGCTCTTTTTGCTGATGACCATGCATTCGGCTTTCATAGTTTATTTGTAGTCCTTTTTTGTCACTCTCCACCGATACCTTTTTTAGGAGGTCTTATAGTTTCCTTTCCGTGTCCTGCATTTTCTTTTCTGTGTCTTCTATCAGCACTGCGTATTTTGTTGAGATTGTGGACGACAATGACGAATCCCGGCAAGGCATTTATTGTTTTATAATTGTTTCACTGTGCAGGCTGAATAGATCTGGCGAGAAGACACATCCTTGTCTTACACCACTTTCTATATTTGTGTATCTGCTGAACTCGTTTCTTGTTCGTATGCAGGAAGTTTGCTGTCAATACAGGTTACTTTAATATCTTTTCCGAATATGTCAAGATGACCGAGCGTCTCTATCAAGTCTTTGTGACGTACTTTGTCGAATGTTTTTTGTGTCGTCTATGAAACACAAACACACGTCCTTCTGCATTTGTATTGCGCTTTCTGATAACATTTTGAGCGTAAATATTGTATTCCTTGTTCTAGTGTCCTTAACAAAACCACACCGTTCTAGTCCCATCTCTGGCTAAGCGATCGATTCATCCCCCATTACGCCGCGTTGTAGCAGAATTATCGCTTTTCTTGGGGATGGGGCGATTAAAATGAATCCCAAAATCAATATTCGTCAGGAAGTTAAATTACAGTTGCAATTCAGGCAATTATTTGCAATGAATTGACGTTTATTAGGCAGCTTCAGACTAAACGGTCCTGGGTATGACGATAAACTATATCCGGCGGCAAGGCCTCGGAAGATTGGAGATTTTCAGGGCTGTAGGACCACCTCTTGATTGCTGTTGTTCCCAGGCCCACGCTGACCCGGGGTAATAGTACCAGTTAGGGTCTCAGATATGGGACAATAAGGAACCACCAAACAAAAATCAACGGCACATTTTTATTTACACTATTAACAGTTGTCCTTATCTTTATTATGTATTTATTTATTTTTTAAAATCATTTCACCCCAAGCAAGGCAGAACTGCCACTGGTGCGCAGTGGGTTACAAAAGAGGTGAGATGAGAAAGAGGAACAAATTACGGGGATGTCAGAGAATGAGTAAGAGAAGGATGAGAATACAGGTGTGCAGAGAGCTGCATGAGAGTAAAATGGAAAGGAAGGAAAACATGCTACAATGGTTGTCAGGAAAAGAATGCGAGTTAAGACGATAATAGATGGTAATTGACTTTGAATTTTAATTCCCGGAGATTTTTATATTCACAAGGTTTCGATCGTTATACGTTTCGACCTTCTTCAGGAGATATAAGTTTATTTAGTCCACATGTTCTAATTGTTCTAATTTTACTTTTTTTTATAATTGTGTGGCCCCAATCAAGGCATTTTACTGCCACTGTTGTGCAGGGGGTTACATAGGACGAATGTTATGAAAGAGTGACAGGTTACAGAGGGTGTCAGAAAGAGAGTATGAGAAGGAAGAAAATACTGATGAGTGGGATGGACGGAGAAAGCAAAAGAGAGAGAGAGAGAGGATGTGCGTTAGTGAGACAGGAGATGACTATTGACTTTACATTTGAATTCTTGGAGATTGTAGCTGTCGGGAAAGCAAGTAAACGGAAGGGAATTCCACAAGGGGAAGTGCGAGAAAAGAAGCTGATGGAGTAAAATTTGCGTTTGCAATTTATTGGTTTCACAGTAAAAAGGTGAGACCTAGTTGCTAATCTTGTGGCTCGAGTAAATTCATACATAGAGGACACCAAAGAGCTAAGTTCATCGGAGCAGAAGACGTGAAAATATTTGTAGAAGAGACACACTGAAGCCACACTGCGTCGGTGAAAAAGCGACTGTATCCTAGCTGCCAAGTCGGGATCGATCACATTACAGATTCTCCGTTGGATTTGGTCAAGGATACCTAGGTGGATAACAGGAGCACCCGACCAGATACAGCAGTAATATTTAATGCACGGGTGGATGGTAGATTTGTATATGTGCAGGACTGTTTCAGACGGGAAAAACTTCCTTGCCCTACGCAGAGAACCGACCTTCTTAGCAGCGGATTTAGCTATGGATTCTATATAGTCATTCCACTTGAGTCTTCTGTGAGAGTTAATCCGAGGAGGCGCAATGTTTTACTTTCAGGGAGAGAAGCCTGATCTATGTTAATGGGGGGGGACGATTTTCTGTGATTGTTAATAGATAGCAGCTTCGTTTTGGAAGCAATGAAATTCACAAATCATATGTGAAAGGGAATTCCACAGGCTGTAAGTGCGAGAAAAGAAGCTGTTAGAGTAAAAATTTCGGTTACATTTTATCTGTTTCACTGTAAAAGGGTGGGACCTAGTTGCCAATCTAGTATCTCTTGCAAATTCATACCTAGGGGGCACCAGTGAAAGCCGTGAAAGTATTTATCGAAGAGACACGGGGAAGCCACATGACGCCGGTGAGAGAGTGACTGCAGCCGGGCCGCCAAGTCGGCATGAATCACATTACAGATTCTCCGTTGTATTTTGTCATGGACAAAGAGGAGAATAGCAGGTGCACCCGACCAGATGTGGTAGCAGTATTCAATACACGGGCGGATGGTAGATTTATAGATGTGCAGGATCGTCTCAGGCGGGAAAAACTTCCGGGTCCTGTACAGAGAACCGATTTTCATAGCAGCGGATTTAGCAATGGATTCGATATAGTCATTCCACTTGAGGTCCGCTGAGAGTATGAGGCCAAGAAGGCGTAGTGTTTTACTCTCAGGGAGGCATGCCTGTTCCATGTTTTTTGGTGTTTTTTCTTCATATGGCAAGCAAGGCATTCCACTGCCACTATTGCGCAGGAGGTTACATAAGCGAAAGTGATGAGAAAGAGTGGTTAGTTATAGGAAATGTTGGAAGGAGAGTGATAGACGGATAGGGAGAGGATTAGGGTTGGGTAGATGGAAAGAGTGCTTGAGAGAATGGATGCTAGTTAGCGTGATAAGAGGTGTCTATTGACATTACATTTAAATTCGTGGAGATTGTAGCTGTTGGGGAAGAAAGTATATGGAAGGGAATTCCACAGGCGAGAAGTGCGAGAAAAGAAGCTGTTAGAGTAGAAATTGCGGTTACATTTTATCTGTTTCACTGTAAAAGAGTGGGACCTAGTTGCTAATCTAGTATCTCGTTCAAATTCACACCTAGGGGGCACCAGTGATCTAAGTTCATCGGAGCAGAAGCCGTGAAAGTATTCATAGAAGAGGCACAAGGGAGCCACATCACGTCGGTGAGAGAGTGACTGCAGCCGGACTGCCAAGTTGTTATCGATCACATTACAGATTTTCCATTGTATTTTGTCAAGAACCCTGAGGTGAATAGGAGAGGCACCCGACCAGATGTGGCAGGAGTATTCAGTACACGGGCGGATGGTAGATTTATATATGTGCAGGATGGATTCAGACGGAAAAAACTCCCGAGCCCTGAACTGAGAACCGACTTTCATAGCAGCGAATTTAGCAATGGATTCGATATGGTCCTTCCACTTGAGGTCCGCTGAGAGTGTGAGGCCAAGAAGGGGTAGTGTTTTATTCTCAGGGTGACAGGCCTGTTCCATGCTAATTGGGGGTAGGAGCAATTGTCTATGATGGTTAACAGAGAGCAGCTTCGTTTTGGAAGCATTAAAATTTACGAGCCATTTCTTACCCCAGTCCACTACGGATTGGAGGTCCTTTTCAAGCTCGACAGCGAGGTTTGCTTTGTCAGATGGCGTGCCATTTTTGGATATCTCAGATTCAGTTATTTCTAGTTGAGTAGCTAAATAGATTTATTCTTTCATTTATTCTTACCACGGATGATTTGATTTGTTATTGAGATTCTCTTTGTCTAAAACCCGAAAACCACTGAATGTAGAGTTTATGTGGATAGGTTGGATAGATAACGCTTATCCCTAGAGTTGAACTGGTTAAGATTGTAGTGATTGGAGAAGCATCCACTTGGGAGTCTGTTTCCTGGGAAGAAGCTGTACGAGTTGAGCTTGCATCTCACCGATGGAATACGGAGAGAATGATGATAGTTTAATACAATGGGTGAATCATGGCGGGTCCAAGCCATGAAGATTAGAATTGATGAAACTAAGGACATTTAGTCTGTGAGAAAAAGGGTTGCAGAGTGGGAAATGATTAATCACCCACAATGACGTTGAGACTTTTTTGGAAGGTATAGAGACTGGAATGTGAGCATTGGGCAGCTCCTGTCCAAATAGGGCAGTTCACCATTTTCGGCCTGATCTAAGAAGGTTGGGTCACTGTGTCGGGCCAGGTAGAGATTTCTCATCACAATCCATCGTGCACATCTTGCACAATTCTTCCGTGCATTGAATACGGTTGCCATATTTGGTTGGGTGCTCCTGCTATTTATCTCGAGGTTCTTGACAAAATTCAAAAGAGGATCAGCAATGTGATAGGGTTTGGGTTATGGTTACGTTAGGGGTTAGAATTAGATTTGGGGTTATGATTAAAGTTACGGTTAGGTTTCGGGTTTGGTTAGGTTGCCAGGTTAGAATTAGATATTAGAGTTAGGGTTACGATTAGGGTTAGGGTTAGGATTGAGTTGCGTTGGCAGGGTTAGGGTTAGGGTTACAGCTTTTGTTTCGTACACGATTAGGGTTAGGGTTAGGCTTAGGTTTAGGGTTAGGGTTAGGGTTGTGGTTAGGGTTAAGCTTAGGGTTGGAGTTAGACTTAGGTTTAGGGTTAGATTTCGGTTTAGGGTTAGGGTTAGGGTTGTGGTTAGGGTTAAGCTTAGGGTTGGGGTTATGCTTAGGTTTAGGCTAAGATTTAGGGTTAATGTTAGGTTTTTTTGATTGGGGTTAAGGTTAGGGTTAGAGTTTGGGCTAGGGCTAGGGTTAGTGTTAGGGCAATGGGTTAGGTTTAAGGCTAGGGCTAAGGTTAGGTTTAGGGCTAATGTTAACGTTAGGATTAGGACTAGTTTTAGCGTTAGGGTTAAGGATAGATTTAGTTTTTAGTATTAGGGTTAGGGTTAGAGTTAGGGGTAGAGTTAGGTTTAAGTTTAGGGCTAATGTTCGGGTTGAAATTAGGGTTATGGCTAGTTTTTAGGGTTAGGGTTAAGCTTAGGACTAATCTTACGGCTAGGGTTAGAGTTAGGGTAAGGACTAGGGTTAGTGTAAGTTCTAAGGTTATGATCATAGTTCGGGTGAGGGTTAGGTCTAAAGTTATGGTTAAAGTTATGAATAGGTTTAGGTTTAGCGTTTGGGTTAGGGTTAAGGCTACGATTAAGGATAGAGTTATGGCAATGGTTAGGGTCAGATTAAGGGCTATAATCAGGGTTAGGGTTAGGGTTATGCTACTGAACTTGTGACTCCTCGTGGACTCCTCAGTGGATGAAGACGTTGATTAGTTCCAGTGACTCGACCCAAAGAGTTGTGAGTTCAATACCAGACTACAACAGTGGTGAACAAATAACTTAGAGAGTTAAGTTAAAGGAAGATAACTGCATGGCTACCAGAATTGACATTGCACATGGAATGAGAATGATGTACTCCAGGGTTCGTAATGAAGGGTTCAGTTCGAAATTCCTACCGACGTACGAAGGCTGGAGCGTACAACGGCCGAAATGCCGTGAACATAGCTGTAAAGATGTAGACAATAGTCCGAAACATATAAATAGTGGAAATACTACTTCATCTCAGAAATATCAGTCAGTCAAGTACCATACCTGATACACGCTTTGGGCGATCATGTCTCGAAAGAGACATGACTGACTAGGCAGAAGGCTATACCGCTGTAGGTTGCCATTGCTTTCTGCGGTAGACTGGTTGCCATCCAAGGTTATAGAACCTAATCAGTCGTATTATTTAACCCATAACTAGAGAAAAGACACGGATTAATACCTTTCCCTAGGGTATTTGTACGTAAGTGAATGCAAGGAATTCAACTGGAATTCGAACTCGGCACCCCGATTTGTCGTTCCGAGTCGATATCCACTGCACCACAACGCACATCAGATGTTTAAACAGAATTTTTTTGTTCGCTCTGAGTTGCACTTTTAAACATATATCCTATTGATAACGAATTATGTTGATATTTTTGTAATAAAACAGCTTCTGTGGCGAAGGAAGAATTCTAGAAGTTGAATAAAGTACTAAGAAACAGGACAATTTCACTAGGATGCCGGATATAAAGTGGGGGATCAGTTCCATATTACAATCCATATATAAACTTACCCCTCACTTTGTGGCCACAGCAGTTTCTATACATTTATATCCCTGAGATCCAAAAGCACAAGGAAGCATTCCAGAAGTTGAGCAAAGTATTAAGACAATTTCACTAGAAACAACGAAGAGAGTACTGGATTGCTATGTGATGTCAGTTCTTCAATATGGCAGTGAATGCTGGACAATATCATCAAAGATGAAGGAAAAACTTGAAGCAGCTGAAATGTGGTTCTACAGAAGGGTGCAGTGGATATCATGGATTGAGAATGTAAGCAATGATGAGGTTTTGGAAAGGATGAAAACGAAAAAGGAAATTAATATTGAGCATCAGGAAGAGACAGCTGAAGTTCCCGGGACATTCAATGAGGAAGGAGGGCTTGGAGGACCTGATACTTACAGGCCACATAGAGGGGAAAAAGACTTGGGAAAGCAGCGGATAACATATTTGAAGGACCTGATCAGGTGGATGATGGAACGAGGGTTGCATGGTCTAACAGGAGAAAGCGTGCTAAGAGTCACCAGGGATAGGGAGACGTGGAAAGCCATGATCACCTACGTTCTGAATATACATGCCAACTGTTTATAAGAAATTTTAATGTAGGTACAAAATGGGGGATCAATTCTATATTATAACCAATATACAAACTGATCCCTCATTTTGTGGACATACTAGTTTCTATACATTTATATTCTAGATTTATGGGCTTGAGCTAGTGGATGGCAGAGAGGGGTTTGGGTGGTGTAACAGGAGAAAGCGTGCTAAGAGCCACGAGGGATAGGGAGACGTGGAAAGCCAGGATCACCTATGTACTGAAAGGACAGGGCACATAGAATAAAAATATATATGCCAACTGTTTTTAAGAAATTATAATGTGGGTATAACATGGGGGATCAATTCTATATTATAATCAATAGACTGATCCCTCATTATATGTCCATGGTAGTTTCTATAAATTTATAATCTAGATTTATGGGCTTGAGCTAGTGGATGGCAGAGCGGGGTTTGGATGGTGTAACAGGAGAAAGCGTGCTAAGAGCCACCAGGGATAGGGAAACGTGGAAAGCCAGGATCGCCTACGTCCTGAAAGGACAGGGCACATAGAAGAAGAGTATATATGCCAAACGTTTATAAGAGAAAAATGTAGTCATAAAGTGGGGGATCAATTCTATATTATAATCAATATATAAACTGATCCCTCATTTTGTGGCCATGCTAGTTTCTATACATTTATATTCTAGATTTATGGGCTTGAGCTAGTGAATGGCAGAGCGGAGTTTGGGTGGTGTAACAGGAGAAAGCGTGCTAAGAGTCACCAGGGATAGGGACACATGGGAAGCCATGATCGCCTACGACCTTCTTTGCGAGCGTCTGTATTTATATTTGTTTGCAGCTCTGGATTACAGAATTGCAATTTTAGCGTGCTTGTAGTTATTTTCTTGAGGTTTTCAATGGCTTCTATTTGCAATTTATCACATGACCAGTGTGTTTTATTGTATAATAGTATTCTTAATGTTGTTATTTCTGAATAATTTGGGAAAAATTTGCAAAGGTAATTAGTCATTCTTAGATATATATATATATATATATTTTATTTTCTGGATTCGGCATTTGTGTTATCGCGTTTATTATTTTATATATTGGGGGGGGGTCTATCTTTATTCCTTCGTGTATGATCAAGTGTCCTAGATATGCTGGCTGGTTGTTTTGTTTTTATGGCATATCAACACCTCGGCGGGTCATTTATTGCCAACTAAATTTTTTTTCTTTATTGCTGATAATACCTTTTTCTTTTCAACAATTTATTGGTGTTTTTATATAGGTATTGTGTCTAGTAATACTTTTTTCTTTTCGAGTATCAAGATTCATTGGGATTTGTTTTTAAGGGCAGGGTCCCCAAGTTCTACCCTTGTTATTTAACCCATGACTGGAAAAAAGGGACGGATTAATACCTTTCCCAAGGGTACCAGAGCTTAAGTGAATGTAGGGTATTTAACTGGAATTCGAACTCGGCTCACCGATTTCTCTTTCCGAGCCGATATCCACTGCACCACAACGCACATCCGTCACTAAACGCTTACAGCACCTGGTATTCCCAAGCGGTCACCCATCTAAGTACTGACCAGGATCAACGTTGTTTAATTTCGGTGATCGAGCAAGAACCGGTGTATTCAACGTGATATGGCCGTAAGCCCCCTTGGATATATCATTTGTTTCGTCGTAAATTCTCATTTTACTCTGTTTAGCTTCAGTCCGTTTTTTCGAAATCTGCTGAAGAGTATATTTAATGTGGCCTTCTAGTGTTTCAAACCAAATTAGTTTATCATCTTCAGTGTTTCTTGATCCTGTTATTCCTTCAATTATTTTCGTAACTTGTGTCAGAAATATATCAGATGCACTGCGCAGGCCCTAAGGTAATCGATAAAGTGAATAACGTCCATACGGTGAATTAAATGTTAATAATTTTGAACTTTCCTTGTTAATTGTTATATGCGAAAATCCGTTTGATGCATGTAATTTAGTGAATAATTTTAGATTTTTTTTTATTTCTGTGAATATTTCTTTAGCTATTGGCAATTTATAATATTACCTTTTTATCTTCATTTATCTATCACGCCCAGATGGTGTATAGGGCAGCAACTTTTTGTTGCTGTTTCTGTAACAAACACTTTTTTACGTGACAGGGTTGTTAGCCCTGCACCCAACCCCCAAACCTAGAGGAGCGGTGGACCATTCTTGGTCCTTACGTTTACAGCACCTGGTCACCCATTTAAGTACTGATCATGCTCGCTGTTGCTTAACTTCGTTGATCGGACAGGAACCGGTCTATTCAACACGATATAGCCGTATACATTACCTTTTTATGGCTTTATTTAAATCTTTAGAACGTAGACAAAGTCTTAAAGATCCATTTGCTTTTTCCACTATTACCAGGGAGTTTACCCAGTCTGTTGGTTCTTGTGTGAGTTTTATTATTCCCATGGTGGTCATTTTATATATATATATTTGTGTTACATTAAATGTGACGTTTCATGGTAGATTTATGACTGGTTTTAGTTCGAGGGTCAATATTTATGCGATGCTAACAGGTAGTTTGCTCACTTCTCCGATGCAGTCTCCGACGAGTAGATGCCCACTTCACAAGAATTTCCTCGTGCACCCAGGTACCACCCTTTTGCAGTTAAACCAACTAAATCCCCGAGTTAACTCTCACAACAGACCTCAAGTGGAATGACTATATAGAATCCATAGCTAAATCCGCTGCTAAGAAAGTCGGTTCTCTGTGTAGGGCCAGGAAGATTTTCCCGTCCGAAACAATAATGCACATATATAAACCAACCATCCGTGCATTGAATAATGTTGCCATATCTGGTCGGGTACCCCTGCAATTCACCTAGGGTTGCTTGACAAAATCCAACGGAGAATCTGAATTGTGATAGATCCCGACTTGGTAGCTCAGATACAGTCCCTTTCTTACATTAACTGCCTTGCTTGGGGTAAAATAATTATAAAAAGAAAATCTATCTATCTATCTATCTATGTCTTTTCGTATCTATCTATCTATCTATCTATCTATCTATCTATCTATCTATGTCATTTCGTATCTATCTATCTATCTATCTATCTATCTATCTATCACAGTCTGTTCATATCTATCTATCTATCTATCTATCTATCTATCTATCTATCTATCTATCTATCTATCTATCTAATGTCTGTTTTTATCTATCTTTCGACATATTTAATACATTTAAATAAATCATCTCCTGTCTCACTAACTTGTATCCTCTCTTATGCTCATTTCTACATCAACTTTGTTGACCACTTGTATACTTGTTTCGTTTATAAATTACTAGCAGTATAGCCCAGTGTTGCTCGGGTGTAATGAAAGATTTAAAATTAATCCATGGTTCTGGAGCTCAGTTTCAGCCTAAAGAATATTTGAAATAAAAAATTAATTGCGACTATTTACCAATCGCACCTAGTACACACACACACACACACACACACACATATATATATATATATATATATATATATATATATATATATATATATCCTAGGAGTATAGCCCAGCGTTGCTCGGGTGTAATGAAAGCTTTAAAACTAATTCATGGTCCTGGAGCTCAGACTCTTTGGACGTTGGCACGAAAGACTAAAAAGCAATAGTTGTTTCAAATTAAAGCGAAACCGTAGACTGAAAGAAAAATGAATGGATGTAAGTCAAATTTTGATTTCCTGGTATCGATATCAAATAAGTGTTTTTCGTTGTAAACTGACTTTTGAAGGCTAAATAAGTCCTCTGAGTAAATGGTATCATGGCTGAGACTAAGAACTACAATTATATCTACTTGGAGCCTGAAGCAAAAAATAAAATAAAAGGGTTGAAAAAATACAGATATACAGGCAGATAAACAGACACACACACAAACATCTTGCCTTTTATATATATATATATATATATTATCGATTTTCTGCACTATTGTAAGAACTGCAATCTTGAAACTTCTGAATATCGTTTCTTATGTCTTTGTCTATGAGTGTATAAAATATGATTAAAATTGGACCACTCGTTCGATAACCCGATTTTTTCGATTATCGATTTTCAATATTTATCGGGAGTACCTCGACACAAAACCTAGCTAAGAACACTCACAGACGCTTATTGTACAACTGTGTAAATTTTCAAGAAAATCGGTTCAGCCGTTTCGGAGTCCATAGTTAACGGACACACACACACATACAGACGCACACACACATACCAGATAAATTTCCATTAATAAATAAGTTTAGATATTTTTAAATACGATCAGACTAAGATAGATAGATAGATAGATAGATAGATAGATAGATAGATAGATATGAAAATGCATAGATAGATAGATAGATAGATAGATAGATAGATAGATAGATAGATAGATAGATAGATAGATAGATAGATAACGAACAGACTGAGATAGATAGATAGATAGATAGATAGATAGATAGATAGATAGATAGATACGAACAGACTGAGATAGATAGATAGATAGTTAGATATGAAAAGGCATGAATAGATAGATAGATAGATAGATAGATAGATAGATAGATAGATAGATAGATAGATAGATACGAACAGACTGAGATAGATAGATAGATAGATAGATAGATAGATAGATAGATAGATAGATAGATAGATATGAAAAGGCATAGAATAGATAGATAGATAGATAGATAGATAGATAGAAAATAGATAGATAGATATGAAAACATAGATAGATAGATAGATAGATAGATAGATAGATAGATAGATAGATAGATAGATAGATGTGGACTAGGCATAATAGATAAATGATTAGTACATAAATATACAATACAAATATCGACTAATCATGGTATTAAGTTTCGCAATTATCATAAACAAAAGTAGACAAGCAGACAGACAAATCCATAATATAAATGGCGGGTACATATAAACTGGTAAAAATAGATAGAAGTTTTTTTTTTATAGACAGACAGAAAGTAGATAAGTAGGTATGTAAACCGAAATATTTAGATAAGAAATAACTCAGAAAAAGGTTATAAGATATTTTAATCTGAAGAAGGTGATAAAAAGCTGAAATAGATCAACAAAGGTAAATATCCTCAGGCCATGGAATGTCAACATTTAAATTTAAGATGGGGGTCCCAGCATCTTTAACGTTTTGATGTAATTCGCAAACGGCTTTGTGTTACATTTATTTCCCCAATTTCTCAGTTTTTATTCATAAGATTTATTTATAATTATATTAAATTTTAAATAGAAATATTCACGTTGTTTACAGAACACTGTGAATTCATTTCTAGGGTTTAGTAGTACTTTATTTTTATGAAGATTTTATAATATTCAGCTTTTCATAAAAACAACTATTATAGGATGATTTGCAGTTTCTAGTTTGTTTTCTTATTTTTTGTTTTTTTCAGTTTTTTTATTTTTTTATTTTACCTTGCCGGTTTTATTGGTTTCTTTTAACTGGATGTTTGGTTTCGGTTACAGGTTATTCTTGAAGGAAGTTAAATGCATATACAATCTTTGTTTAAAAGTGTTCTTAGTAGAACCAATGTATACTTTTTTAATAGTTTGATTTTCATTAAATGACATTGGCAAACAATAGAATTTGTTAGACATCTTTTTTCTAGTGGCCAGTTGTTTAAGATTTCGACAATTACATGAATTTGTATTATTATTATTTTCAGTATTGGAATAATTATTGTTACTTTGGCTTACGTGCTGATTTAAGATTTTATTAAAATGATTTTTAATAATTTTCTGGAGATTATTTTTAATGTTTGATTTCTAGACAGATTTAACATTAGTTCCCTTGTTTGCTTATCACTAACACCCCCCTGACAATATCCCACACACAACTGACCAAGTATAAGAAAAGAAATTAAAAATTAAAAATTTAATAGAAAAATCGATTTCCAAACTGTGATCTAATTAAAATTTAAAATTTAGTAGGAAAAATCTATTTCCTAAATCCAAAATTAAGATTATATAGACAAATTTCCATTAATTATATAGACTCTGTTTAAATACAAAAATATTCTGTACAAAATACGTATCCCATCACTTACCTGCTCTTCTAAGAAATCCAAAGGATATAGTCTAGTCGCAAGATAATAAAAACTTACATTCTAACTGCTAATGTTAAATCTGTCTAGAAATCAAAGACTCTCATTAATCAACCATTTTAACTATGCACACCACTTTCTTCAAAATTCTAACAGTCAATGCATGAGACCTGTTCCCTTATCACTAACCCCCACCAACATCTCACACACAACTGACCAAATATAAGAAAAGAGGCTTTCCATTCCTATACATACCGCCTGATGAGACATTGAAGTTTCAATGTCGAAACAAATGTACTAATTGTAGTGGGTACAAATAAAAAAAATTATGTACACGTTTTAAAATATATATATATATATATATATATATATATATATATATATATATATATGAATAAAGAACGAAGGAAATATTTAATATTTGCAACGTTCAAAACATCAATTTAAAACAGTGCTCAATATAGAAATAGAGCTATGAATATTTATTATAAATTATACTTGAGAACATGTACAAACTAGAATATACTACAAAAAAAATAAATAAGGTCTATTACCATATTTACTAACTAACTAATGAGACATTGTTCTTTCAATGTTACTGATCTTAGGTTTAGAATTTTTAATTATCTATGGATTAATTTTCTAATGTAAGCAGTTTTAAAATGTGTGGAATTTTTTCTACCATATTGCCACCATCCGTCTTTAACCCTAAGCCATGTTTTAATATCATAGTGTGCGTTGATTTTATATACAGCAAACAAACCAACAAGGTCAAAAGACTCGCAGAAACTAACGGACCCATTATATATATATATATATAGTGTATCGAGGCAGCAAATAATTTTCTAAACATATATTGTTAAATATAAGAGATAATGAATGTCTATTATGTTTAATCATGAGCCATTCTAAACGTCGTATTTTGGCTTTAATTTCAGTTGGAAATAAAGACAAAAATTCTCCAAAATTTGGAGAATTTTTTATTAATTTGTTTTAAGCTTTCGGCTCACATGAGCCATCTTCAGAGAGGTTATTAAGACGTTAATACAATAACATTCACTATCACCGACGATTTTATTTTGTGTTGACATAAAACTTCGGTAGCTAACATCTATCTATCTATCTATATATATATATATAGAGAGAGAGAGAGAGTTAGAGAGAGAGAGAGAGAGAGAGATAGAGAGAGAGAGAATATATGAATAAGCAACGAAGAAAATATTTACAACGTTCAAAACATCAATTTAAACAGTGTTCAATATAGACATAGAGCAATGAATATCTATTATAAATTATAATTTAGAACATGTACAACCTACAATCTACTACAAAAATAAATAACGATTATTACTATCATTACTAACTGCTTGATGAGACATTGTTCTTTCGATGTCGCGTAAATAATCAGGACGGTAGAAATAAATATATAATACTGTTTGGTTCTAAACAGAATATCTACTTAAATACGAGTATCAATCAAAAATAATGTTCGAACAAATCATTTCAAATTGTCGGTTGTTTATAACCAGTTTCGTTAATCTTCGTTTATTTCCGTAACATGATGATTATTGTAAATAATCAGGCCGGTAGAAATAAATATATAATACTGTTGATTATGAACAGAATATCTACTTAAATACGAGTATCGATCAAAAATAATATTCAAACATATCATTTCAAATTGTCGGTTGTTTGCAACCAGTTTCGTTAATCTTCGTTTATTTCCGTAACATGATTATCGTAAATAATCAGGCCGGTATAAATAAATATATAATAATGTTTGATTCTAAACAGAATATCTAGTTAAATACGAGTATCAATCAAAAATAATGTTCAAACAAATCATTTCAAATTGTCGGTTGTTTATAACCAGTTTCGTTAATCTTCGATATATATATATATATATATATATATATATATATATATATATATATATATATATATATAACCAATTACTATATCCACTACGCCACCATTAGTTGATGGCACGAACCCACAAGCATAATCCAGTTGTCAAAATCCATCTGACACTGAATATAAAAGGCTCCAAAAATACACCATTAAAGAATTTCTGGGCGGTGGCCTAGTGGATATAATAGTTGGTTATACATGTGTTAGTTCGATCCTTGGACCTGATAGTGGCGAACCAAGTCCAACATGAAAGAACAATAGCTGATTTCACAGGATATTTCGCAATAATCAACGATAGTATCCACATAATATCTACTTTGTGTTTATTATAACACCTATATCAACCAAGATGAGAACAATATTTCGAAATATTTCCAAGATGAAGAGAAAGGTGTTAACAGGGAGAGCTGTTAAGGGACAGGGAGTTGCGGAAGGCCATGATTACCTACGCCCTGAAGTGCGATTCTAAGCTAGTACAGAGGGCATATTTTAAGCTATTATATATATGCTACTATATATATATATATATATATGCTACCGGCCATAATTATTAGGCAACCCTATTTAAAAAAAAAAATGTATTTCATAATATTTTTTAGTATTTATTGCGAAGTGAATAATTTTAAATGAAATGGTTCTTTTTTTATTATTACTTTGCAAATTTTTACAAGGCAGCCAGGAAGCCTTTGCTTCGGCCAGCCAATAAGAAGAAGAGACTAGTATGGGGAAGAGAGCACAAAAACTGGACAGCAGAGCAGTAAACCATTTTTTTTCATTTTGAATTATTCACTTGGCAATAAATCCTAAAAAACATCATTGCTTATAAAAACTGGGATGGCCTAATAATTTGGGCGGGTAGTGTTTGTATATATATAGTCATCCTCAGACAGATCTGTTTCGCAGCTCGTCAGTAAGGTTAGACAGCATAACGCCCTTTACCCAGGATTGAAACCCGACCGAATTGGCGTCAGTCGGCGATTCTACCTCTGAGCTACGGGCGCTCAGTGCGTGAGAGCGACAATTCAATTCGGATTTCAATCCTGGGTAAAAAGCAATCGGCTGTCTAACCGTACTGATAAGCTGTGATACAGCGAAACAGATCTGTCTGCGGATGACTATGACAATATTTACGCTCTCACACCCTGATTGAGCACTCTGGAAAAATAGTAGACTTTGATAAACAGTAGCTACTCTGACATGTACGCATCGCTCATTCAGTGAAATGAATTAGATCGCTTTAGCTATTGTGCGCGTATAATGATATGCGCTAAAAAGTCTGCCTACTTCCACCGAACGCCTATAGCCCAGGGGTAGAGTCGCCGACTGACGCCATTTCGGTCGGCTTTCAATCCTGGGTAAAAAAGCAATCGGAGCCTAACCGTACTGATGAGCTGTGATACAGCGAAACAGATCTGTCTGCGGATGACAATATATATATATATATATATATATATATATATATATATATATATTGTAACAAAGTTGTTGAACTTGTAGGGTTTTTTAACCTGCTGTTCATGCATTTACTTTTATAAAGAGTGCTCGCCACAAACGTAGAGCGTTATATTGTAACGTTAAAATATATATATAAATATATATATATATATATATATATATATATATATACACACATACACACACACACACACATATATATATAAATACGTTATTTTAGAAGGTATATGTTATCCTTGCTTTTTACTTTAATTTTTATTAAAGAGAAATTAAAAAATCTTACTAAAAAGATTTTGTGTTCGACATGAATTGAATCTGAATGTTTTTTTTTTTTCGTCGAGTCTGCCTCTACCAGTTCATCCACTGAAACCAGACTGACAGGTCAAAGTCCCTGTTAAGGATTGCTCGTTTTTCCCTTCCTGTCTTCTACGAGTCTACATTTCATAGCGTCCATTTCATACACTAAAAGTAATCAACAGTAATTTTTGAAAACCCTTTTTTTTTTTAAATATTTTTTCTTATGTCTATAAAGGTCACATTCCAGAGATGGTAAGTTCGACACGCCTACCCATTAAAAATATCTGACGATTGCACTGCCACACCATTACGGGAAAATATTTATATCGAATCTTTTTCTTCTTTTATGTACCTTGTTCCTTCAAGACGTCGGCGATCATGGCTATCCACATCTTCCTATCCCTTGTAGCTCTTAACACGCTTTCCCTTGTTACCCCTCCCAAACCCTGTTCTGCCATTCATTTGCTCTAGGTCATAAATCTAAAATATAAATGCATAGAAACTAGCATGGCCATAAAGTGAGGGATCTGGTTATATATAGATTATTATATAGAATTAATCCCCCATTTTATGTTTTACTAGAACATTAATAAAAACATTTGCTACGTCCTCATATTCTTTAAGGACGTAGTCGGTCATAGCCTTCTATATGTCTCTATCATTTGTAGCTATTAACACTACTCCCCTTATCCTCCCAAACCTTCCTCTGACATGCATTTGCTCAGGCGCATGAAAAATGTCAATATTTATATCCACAAGCCGTCTAAAATAACGACAACTTATATATTGATGTACCCACTATTGAGTAGCTTACATAAAAACATGAGAAAGATAGATTAAATTATCCAAACACCTGAGCAAGACCTGAAGGAAAGATATATATATATATATATATATATATATATATATATATATATATAAACTTATTTACTGTGTGTGTGTGTGCGTGTGTGTGTGTATCAGTTACTGCGAAACGGCTGAACCGATTTTCTTGAAAATTTACACAGTTGTACTAGAAGCGTCTGCGAGTGTTCATAGCTAGGTTTTGTGTCAAGGTACTCCCGATAAATATCGAAAATCGAAAAAATCGGGTTATAGAAGGAGTGGTCCGATTTTAATCAAATTTGATACACTCATAGACAAAGACATAAGAAACGATATTCAGAAGTTTCAAGATTGTAGTTCTTACAATAGTGTAGAAAATTTGATATCAATACCAGGAAATCAAAATTTGTCTTACATCCATTCATTTTTCTTTCAGTCTACTGTTTCGCTCTAACTGGAAACAAATTGCTTTTTAGTCTTTCGTGCCAACGTTCAAAGAGTCTGAGCTCCATGACCATGAATTACGCTTAAAGCTTTCATTACACCCAATCAACGCAAGTATATATATATATATATATATATATATAAACTGTAATAGTTGTTACAATGTTTTATAAAAGCCTGGTATCATTATATATAAAATAATTACACAAAGAGAGAGGGTATATATACATATTCTTGACTACTCGACGACATAATTATAGCTATAAATTAAAATAATAAGCGAACGTACGGCAACAGCTTTCATAACTGTTAGAAAAGAAAATGAGTTGAGCCGACGATGCCTAGCTATTATCTCTTTAATGAACTGACCACACGTGCCTAGCTACTATCTCTCTTATGAACTGAGGCGACGATACCTAGCTACTATTCCCTTAATGAGTTGGAGCCGACGATGCCTAGCTATTATCTCTTTAATGAACTGACCACACGTGCCTAGCTACTATCTCTCTTATGAACTGAGGCGACGATACCTAGCTACTATCTCTTTAATGAGTTGAGCCGACGATGCCTAGCTATTATCTCTTTAACGAACTGACCATTAATGCCCAGCTACTATCTCTAATGAACTGGAAAGTGACGATACTCTAGCTACTATCTCTTTAATGAGTTGAGCCGACGATGCCTAGCTACTATCTCTCTAATGAACTGAGGCAACGATACCTAGCTACTATCTCTTTTAATGAGTTGAGCCGACGATGCTCAGCTATTATCTCTTAATGAACTGACCACACGTGCCTAGCTACTATCTCTCTAATGAACTGAGGCGACGATACCTAGCTACTACCCTAATGAGTTGAGCCGACGATGCCTATTATCTCTTTAATGAACTGACCACACGTGCCTAGCTACTATCTCTCTAATGAACTGAGGCGACGATACCTAGCTACTATCTCTTAATGAGTTGAGCCGACGATGCTCAGCTATTATCTCTTTAATGAACTTGACCACACGTGCCTAGCTATCTCTCTAATGAACTGAGGCGACGATACCTAGCTACTATCTCTTTAATGAGTTGAGCCGACGATGCCTAGCTACTATCTCTCTAATGAACTGAGGCAACGATACCTAAGTAGCTACTATTCCCTTAATGAGCTGAGCCGACGATGCCTAGCTATTATCTCTTAATGAACTGACCACACGTGCCTAGCTAACATTCTAATGAACTGAGGCGACGATACCTAGCTACTATCTCTTTAATGTTGAGCCGACGATGTGCCTAGCTACTATCTCTCTAATGAACTGAGGAATTGATGTCCCGCTACTATCTCTTTAATGAGTTGAGCCGACGATGCCTAGCTATTATCTCTTTAATGAACTGACCACACGTGCCTAGCTACTATCTCTGACGAACTGAGGCGACGATACCTAGCTACTATCTCTTTAATGAGTTGAGCCGACGATGCCTAGCTATTATCTCTTTAATGAACTGACTACACGTGCCTAGCTACTATCTCTCTAATGAACTGAGGCGACGATACCTAGCTACTATCTCTTTAATGAGCGAGCCGACGATGCCTAGCTATTATCTCTTTAATGAACTGACCCCACGTGCCTAGCTACTATCTCTCTTATGAACTGAGCCGACGATAGTTAGCTACTATCTAATGAGTTGAGTCGACGATTCCTAGCTATTATCTCTCTAATGAACTGAATCTACGATGCCTCGCTATTGTCTCTCCCCCATGATCGTAGCAGAGTGGAATTTTATATATATACAAATAAATACACAGCGGTCGGTATTAAAGGAAAGAGGATATATATATATATATATATATATATATATAGTCTGCACTACTCGACGACATAATTATTACAAAGAATAAAATAATATGGCTCAAAGAGAGCGAATTCTTAGCAAGAGCTTGCATAAATAGGAGTAAAGTTTAATAACTGGTAGTAAAGAGATTGAATTGAGACGACGCTGCCTCGCTATTCTCTTTCGTATAAACTGAGCCGATGTTGCTTTGCTATTTATTGCCTGGTCCTATATGAGCGTCAGAGGAGGGATATATATATATATATATATATATATATACAAACATTTATATGTAACTGTTTTTATTATAAGAGAGAGGATAACTACAAAAGTTACATTCCAGAGATGTTATGTCCGACACGCCTACCCATTAAAAATAATTGATGACTGCGCTGCCAAACCAAATATTAGCCCATATGTCGCTTTTGATTGCGGGAGGTGGCAGATAATTTCCTTAATATACACGGTGGTCTAAACGTAGGTGGTCAGTATAATGATAATATCTATTTTGGGATCGCCTGTACAATCATTTTACGAAATGTTACGACTCACAGCAGATGTGTATATTTCGAGAATAGGGAGGAATATATTCAAAAGCTCTAATCGTAGTTGCTTGATCAGGAAGTCTAACGTGGCCGAGCGGTAGGGGCATATTAGATCTGATGACGGCTTCTAGTAGCGCACGCACGTTCGAATATTTTGTTTAATAATAAAAGCAGAGCTTCTACTTAAATAGGAACACCGATTAAAACTACCTTCAAATAAATAAATATAATATATTTAGGATTTCTTAATATATATATTAAGATTTCTTAATATATATATATATAACCTTAACGTCTTAATAATTGTCGGTTGCTTATAACCAAGTTTCGTTAAAATTCGTTGATTTCCGTAACATGTTTACATTTGTTGACATTACGATACATTTCAGAGCAGATATGTTTGTTTACGATGGATCGAAAATTGTGTTATATAGGCTTGATAAAAACCTCGTTTAGACTGGAGGCTATTCGTGGTCGAGAGGTCTAAGACCTTAACAGATCAAATGGTAGCTTCCCATATATAGATAGGGATCGCAGGTTCGAATCCTGCCCAATGGCACACATTTTCGTAATAAAAATTTATCGTAAATAATCAGGCTGGTAGATAAAAATATATAATACTGTTTCATTAAAAAAAAAACAGAATATCTACTTAAATATGAGTATCGATAAAAAATAATGTTCAAACAATTCATTTCAAATTGTCGGTTGCTTATAACCAAGTTTCGTTAAAATTCGTTGATTTCCGTAATATATATATATATATATTGATGCATATAGAAAAGTTTTGTCTATTTTATTTGTATTCTTTTCATATAATCTGATAAGCTTAATAGCATTATCATTGAAAGAAGAAAGAAAATCATAATATTGATAAATGTATTTTTATCCTTTCTGAGCTTTCGGCTTACATCAGCCATTATCAAAGATGACAATTATATTAAGTGTATTAAACAGTTCGCGGACGAACAATAGTAGTAGTCTATTTTGTTTACATGGAAGATTTCCAAACAACAACAAACGAATGCATACGAGACGCTGGAAGCGAATATCGCATCACAGCTCATGACATCACACATGACCAAGCGAGAGTGAAAACAAGAAATATAAAGTATGGGAAGCCATTGGAATAAACTAATGGCTTCTGTTATTAATTATAGGCATTTAAGGATATTTGTGGAGATGTCATAGTTTATCTTGTTCAGGTTGGGTTTCCAATGTTTTATGTATATAGCTTCGAGAATTTTTAGTTTTTGTTTATTTTTTTCATGTTTAAGTATAGTTGTGTTTTTCAATGCCGTATATATATATATATATATATATATATATATATATATATATATATATATATGGAGAGAGAGGGGGAAAGAAACGAACAGAAAAATATAGACAATATACAGAGTGTGATAGATAGATATGAACTGACATAGATAGATAGATAGATAGATAGATAGATAGATAGATAGATAGATAGATAGATATGAACATAATAATATAATATGAATAACATAATATGAACATAATTTCATAATAACAAACTGGTTTTGTTTACATGGAAGATTTCCAAGCAACAACAAACTCGTTCATTTAAGACGCTGGAAGCGAATGTCGCATCACAGTTCGTGACGTCACACATGACCAAGCGAGAGTGAAAACAAGAAATATTAAGTATGGGAAGCCATTAGAATAAACCAATGGCTTCTGTTGTTAATTATAGTCATCTAAGGATATTTTTGGAGATTTCATAGTTTATCTTGTTCAGGTTGGGTTTCCAATGTTTTATGTATATCTTCGAGAA